>CM040239.1:149835309-149896093 GCA_022545495.1 Chrysanthemum lavandulifolium | reverse complement strand
GCCCGTACGCACCCTAGGTTTAAGCACAAAGATATAGAGGCATGTAATCGGATGGCTCCCATTCCGATACTTAGTGAAAGAGACAAACAACGGGGACTTAGGCATACTTATGAAAAAAATGAAAGGTACTATAAAAAATGCCTAGAGTTAGGAGATGAGTACAAGAAAAGTGAGAGAACATTGGAATGGCTTAGATATGGGCACGTAAGCGTGCACGAGACAACGTAGGAGCACGACTTCGAGTCTAGCTACAAGACTCATAAATAAAGAAAAGCGCTTTATGGGAGGCAACCCATGCTTAATTGTTTGCTTGTTTGTGTGTCATATATCTTTTAAATTATTGTCTATTCTCATGTTTGAATTTGTGAAAATGCTTTATTTTGTCTTTAACCTCGTCTTAATTATATATAAAGGTATTTTACAAAAAGATAAGTGTTGGGAGGATTACATACATTTTTTAAAGAACGTGAATATGAGAATTACAATTAGTGAAATTGATATATATGTGTGTTTGTTAGAGTCAAATGTTTGTATCGAGTCATAATGGATGTTTTGTAGAAATTTTTCCTGATTCTAAAGATGTAATTTTTCCAGAATTTTTCCAGGAAAACGCAGCAGACCAGTTTTTGTCAGGACAACCTGACGGCTTCAGGATTAGAACCTGACGACGTCAGGACGAGCAGAAACAACTTATAAAATTTTCTCGTTTTCTGTGCTATGTATAAATTTTTGGAAATTCTCAGGTCTTAATTTTCCAGAAAATCTGCAATATCCATTCCACAAGCATTATATCCTAGTATAGTTGTGTCATATATAGTTTTACCGTCGATTTTACGTGAAGGTTTCGTCTATTTTCTTAAAGTGTGCAGGTTATATTTGGCAAGAAGAAGAAACTAAACATTGGATGGAGCTTATCACGTATACATTCTTCTTGGAAAGAATTTAACCACTACTTCACACGGATCCTACCGAGCTAATCAGGGGAGTACTAGTTTCTTTCTCTCTTAATTACACTTCCTTTATCATAACTTTGATACTTTTGGGTAACATTGGGGACAATGTTCAGTTTAAGTGTAGGGAGGGAGAATAAAACGGGAACTTTGAAACTATGCTTATCCTTGAATATTTGTCTTGTCCTAGTTCATTTGTGTAATAAATTATGAGAAATATTTGTTAGGGCAATTTTAGCACCAAATTTAAAATTTTTTGTGACATGTACGAGCAAAAACTTTAGTCTTAATAAAGCGTCTCATAGATAGGAGTTATATGACTAGCACAAAAACCGTTTACCACTCAAATTTCACCCCAAAAATGTGAGGTTCGCCCCTAGATATTTAGGAATAAAAGCATTCATCTTTAATGCTTAGAGAGTGTACCGGTAGTATAATATATTCTAGAACTTGTTTTGTGATGCATTCCGAGATCGCTAGTGAGACTACACTTGTGTAGTTAGGAATAACTAAATGATAAGAGGCATAAGGATAACCCTTGTTTGAAACATGTATTATAATTACTTCTTCCACATCGGTTGAGTAATTACCCCACACCCTTGCGATGTACTCATCTTTAGTACACGATACCCCTAGTTAACCCCTCAAAGCCTATCCTTTTCGCGGTTCTCATGATGTTTCGGTTTTTCGGAATATCAATGAAGAGCATTTATTACAATCCACCCCCAAATGTACACCCAAATCGCCTTAGCCTACCTTGTATGCACTTACCTTTAGTGAATTATTGTTAGCATTACTAAACCCTTAGTTGAATTATCTAGTTACTTACATGGTTGCTAAGTCGAGTCATATATTTTATACACAGTTTTGGGATGATTAGGACTCATGGCAAAAGTAAAGAGTAATAAAAACTCAAGTGTAGGGATGCTCCTATAAATTGTTATATTTTGATGTTATCTTAGAGGATGATAGAGTAAAGTGTATGCAAAAAACGACGGCTACCATCCTACATCTATTTTTATGTTTATGTTTTCAATTTATGTATGTTTGTTTCAAGTTATCTAGAGTTTAGTGAGTTTAGTCTGGCTTAGCAAAGCCATTCTTTTCATGCTTGTAACATAAGATTTTGACTTGCCACCACTAAATCGCCTATCCAACAAAACCCTTTCTTTCCCTACCGTAGTTTCAACATTACAACCCTTTAAAAGACCTCTTAGATAGTTGTTCCTAGGTGCTTACACCAAAGCGGTGGAGGTTTGATCTAGTCTCAAGCCTATGGTAATCTATGTACTATTCCAGGTAATGAGTGTTTATCTTCCATTTCCATTTACTATATTTCATAACAACCGAGAGATGAGAGAATCCAAACACCCCTTGTGAGGTGCTAACAGAAGCGCGTGGGACACTAGGTCAAATCAAGCAGAAAATGAAAAGTCGACAAACATCCACGTCGCACGAAACACTTCCCAAGAAAGGGAAGCGTCAGAAAAACGCTTCAAAAAGTACGGAAAGTAAATATTGCTCATTCAACTTAAGTCTAGTAACATTCACCGCACGAGACAAATTTCCGCACGCAATGAATACACTAGACTGGGGGGACTTGATGACGTATAACACGTATAGCAGGCTTACTGGGCCTGATTCGTGCTATACACATACTGGGCCCAGGCCCAACAACGAAAATAACCACGAACACTGGACCAACAGTAAGCCTAATAACGAAATTGCTTATAGTCCAGACTAAAAGACGCACGTAAGATTAGGTGACTTGCGTCCGCATCCGAGATTACTTTGGAACTTTGTCCGATAAGGGTCCAGCTCCGACAGCTAGACTTTTATGTGCGAGTAATCAGGAAACCCTAGCGGTAAGCCTCGCCTATAAAAGGGGCTCTAATCCCCATATAAGGTACAACTTTCTCTCTCATAATAACACACACATACTCTTATTTCTCTGACAAGAATGTGTACTTACTCTCACGCCGGAGTCTAATCGTAGGGTCCGTCCCCACGGTAAGGCTAACGGTTTACTCTTTCTTGTGCAGGGATTTAATCAAATTACTTGGATTAGTACAATATCAACCCACCTACAGCTTGTCAGCCCAGTCAAACAGGAGATACTAACACCCATTACAATCCGTTACACATTTTGTACTAATAGTATTTAATATTCAAACCCGTGTACGCATAGATTAAACTTTTAAATAGGATAACATGAGTCCTTATTTAACGTATATAGTAGACAAAAATTAATAAACGAAAGTTTAAAACTAATATTTATTTTAGAAATATTTAACATATATTCAAACTAATTCGTATATTTACAAAATTTTGAAATTTGAATGGATGAAAGTCTCAAACTAATTCTAATACTCATGCAATTGTAAACAAAGTTCATATAATAAAGTCTAGTGGATATAAAGAGGTTATTTGTTTATTATCTAAAGTTATTAAAAACATGGAGACTCATAATTTTACACTTAACTCTATATATAATATATTTAAAGTTCAACCACCAAAGTTTTATTAATTACCTACTATTTTTAAAAATTTTTGTTTTCATAAATTTGACACCCATATTTTTATGTGTTTTTTTTGCAACTAAACTCTCCACCAAAATTTATTAAAGTTTAACCAAAATCAATTTATTTTTTACTTTTCATTGGCCAATAATATTGCTTGATTTTGCCTATGTGTTAAATTCAAGCTTTCCTATTGGTCTAAATTTTTTTTTCAATAAGAATGATTTTGCAAAATCATTTCAAAATGATGTAATTATTTTATTATATAAATATAAAATATTACAAGATCAAGAAGGTTTGAGTTACGCTCCATTGAAACGTTTTATGGAAGGAAAAAAACGATTACAAATGAAAAGTTAATTTGTTTCCTTAAAACTTAACTATATTTAAACAGTATTTACAAAATTATTTCCTACAACACAATTGCAAACGTTATGTATCAAGAAGTACACATCAAATTTTTGGCATCCGTAAAGTTATTTTGTCACGAAAAATGCATAACTGAACAAGTGTTGGCCGAAAAATCTTTTTGCATTATTAAGCAAACTCTAATTATAACCTTTAAGTAAATTTATTGCTTAAAGTTTAGAAACGTTTCTTTTTTTAATTGAAAAGTTTAGAAACTTGATATAACACATGACATGATATAACGATAAAAAGTGTTACTAATTTTGGTAGATATTCTTTTGACTCACGAAAAAATTAAGGAGCTGGACTTTTAGCGTGGGTTATGTCCAAAAATAAAATAAATGGTCACGAGATTTATGTAATATTTGATTATGTAACGGTGTGTGATTATAAGCATGATTAAACTCTAGTCCCGTGATAACTGTAGATGAATTTTGAACTGCAAAATAGTATAGTATTTGACTGATATTTGATTTGTAAAGTTAATTATTTTTTATTTCAAATACAGTGGAAATTATACAAATTAATACTTATGGAACTATCTATATTTACTAACTAGTTATGTATCCGCCGACGCGAATGCAGACTAAAATAAAAATTTTCAATGAACCATGTTTTATAATCTGAAACGCTTTATGTGACGATAAATTTACACGCCAAAAGTTTTACGTCGCGATATTTCAACTTTTTACAATATTATAGTAGCATACTGCATCATAGGGCATGTGATCAAGTAATAAAATTTTCGGAAAAAATGTTTTCAATTTTATATTTTCTCTAATAACTTTACCAATAAATAAAACATAATGAGTTTGAGAACTTTAAAAAGTGATAATATCAAACTAATTCATATAAAAACAATTGAAAGTGACGTGATTTTGCGTCGCGGTAATCAATAATACTATTGGGTTATGGTCAAATTAGTTGATAGTGGTCCGTAATCACAAGTAAGTAGACACATTTTTTTTTTATGAAATATATATGTAATAACCAACACCTCGTAATAAGTAAATAAAATATATTTTTGAACATGTTTTTATCATTAATATTGTTTGTTACAGTTGTCATATATAGATAAAAGAAATAAATAAAATAGTGCTTATAATGTTTACATCTTGTAAAGTATATGTTTATGACAATGTTTGTATCATTAATACTGTTTATAACACTTGTCGCACATAGATAAAAGAAATAAATTAAAGAATGCTTATAATGTAAAGAAAACTTACATGTTTAAGCAATCGTTTAGAGTTATACATGAAAAGTACAATAATTAGTAATATACTAATATAAATCATTGAATTATCACTTGTGAATTTACATCTTTGCATCATTTGTCTTCAAAAAATTGACCCGGTTTTACAAAAAGCCGTTTTTTACTTTGTGGTTAATTTTATTTAAAATAATTCAAAATTTATTTAGATTGATTCTCGAAACACTCTTACGATATAATAATAGTTTTGGAACTTTATAATTTTGCATGTATTTTAAAATCATATTTATTTGTATGTGCATTTTTGTATTAAAATTATACTAATTCAAAAATAAATAATAAATGAAGCATTAAAATGTTGTGGAAGATAAATTAGTAAAAGCTATGTATTGTGTATATTATGCATTAAAAACTGTAATTCTTAAAAAACACATTAATGATATATTAAAAAAATTTAGAAGAGATGGTACTAAATGCTTTATAACTAGTATAGATACGTGTAACATGCATAAAATCAAATAAATTATCACTTGTGAATTTACATCTTTGCATCATTTGTCTTCAAAAAATTGACCCGGTTTTACAAAAAGCCGTTTTTTACTTTTGTGGTTAATTTTATTTAAAATAATTTAAAATTTATTTAGATTGTTTCTCGAAACACTCTTACGATATAATAATAATTTTGGAACTTTGTAGTTTTGCATTCATTTTAAAATTATATTTATTTATATGTGCATTTTTGCATTAAAACTACACTAATTCAAAAATAAATAATAAATGAAGCATTAAAATGTTGTGGAAGATAAATTAGTAAAAGCTGTGTATTGTGTACATTATACATTAAAAATTGTAATACTTGAAAAACACATTAATGACATGTTAAAAAATTTAAGAGAGAGGATTAAATGATTTATAAGTAGTATAAATTACTCATAAAAAAGGTATTTATAATCGAGACCTGCATAAAAATTATTATTTTAAAGAGTACTCATTTTAATTAATCGAGTTTCTACCGTATAATTTATTCACAAGATGAGTAGTTAAACTCATCTTTTAAATTAATAAACTTCTATATAGAAACAAAAATGAAAAATGACGATATATTAGAAACATGAAAAATGACGATATATTAGAAACAAAAATTATGCTAACATGACAAATGACGATATATTTGAAACAAAAATGAAAAATAGCTAAAATTTTGTAAACTAATCATGTAATAATGTACTATAAATAAACTAAACAAATTATATGATTAAAAAATTTGTAATAAGAATTTCCCTTTCTGATGTTGCTAATATAGACATGTTGAGCTTTAAAGCTTCATGTTCAATCTTAAAAATCATGCAGTAACAATCAACAATTAAAAAAAATTTACCTCCAATTTTATTTTTATTTAAATTCAGTTTAACCATAGCAGTAAATTACATAAATCACCCAAAAATACAGAATCCGGTACCGATTCTAATTACAGATATAATCATAACGTTTTAACTTAATTTCTTTATAAGCTATTTAATTTATCGGAATATAAAAATAGTTCTTCATATGAGCTTTCTAAATACATATTGTAACATTTGTATGCATCGTCACATGAAATGTAATAATGTAAAACATGTTTAAAAAACTTGACATAGTAACATTTCATATACAACTAATTAATTCATTAACGATTGCAATAATCAATAACGTTCTTTGATAATCACGTGGCGCACGCGATTATATATAAACACAAAACACAAAGGTGTAGTTTGTATTGTAGCAGTACATGCATAATTTTATATATTTCTACTTAATGACAAAACATCAAACATTATGAACATAAAAATAGCATTGATAAATTATCTGGGAAAACTCGAAAACGTCCATTATTATAACATATAATCCACCATCCAACAAAAACTATCAAAAAAAAAAAGAACAGTAACAAATAATAAAAAAAGCAAAGCATACGAGATACGACCTCCCAACTTATTACCTCCAACCCAAACATAAAATAAAAAGTACAATACTAATAATGAAACGATTGCATGTACACATGCATAAAACGAACAAAAGACCCATGCATCTTAATTCTTTTTTGTGCTCTTTGCCTTTTTAAGCTCTTGTTCTTGTATAAGAGAATAATCATTAATAGCTCTCATACGAGCGCAACGCTCAAGCTTCCTGCCTGATGAAGAACCATCTGTATATGGTATATTTGGTGATGATTCATCACATGGATAAGCATTCGCAGCACGCATAATTGCTGCACGATGTGGTTTGGCACGAAAACGATCATTCACCAGCACTGCTTTTTGCGAGAACAAATTCTTCTGGTTAGCTTCATTCGATGACGAAGAGAACAAGATTGGCATAGTCCCGGTTCCTGTACAAGCCATAATGGATTCCTTAGCTTCCTTTAGGAGCCAATGTATCACCTCCCCTTCATTTTCCATATTCATCTTGATTTTGAGTTCCATGATTCGTGCAAAGTAAATCTCAGGGATTTCAATGCTCTCGGTATCAGTTTGAGAAAATTGGGGTGGTAATGCACGCATGGGGGTGATTTGGGTGGGGTGACGGGTAGATGGTGCAAATAAAGTGGTTGGTTGATTGATCATAGGAACATTGATATGCTTGATGAAATCTAATTGTTCGGACTGCTTCATAAGCCAATAAATAACCTCCCCTTCATCATTCAGGTCGAGTTCCCTTTTAAGCTGTTGTATTCTGGCTACATACAGTTTAGGAACTTGTATAGATCGCACATAATGAGTGATATGTGTCGGTGGAGACCGAAAAGGGGGCCTTTGTGTAGGGTTATAGGAGAATTGTGGGGATGAAAAGTAAGACGGAGAATTGACCGTCATTGATTCTGATTGCTTTGAGGTAGTGTTCGATGAAAAGGAAGAAGAAATTTCCTGTGATCGAGAGTTCATGGTTGGTACGTGAAATGAACAAAGTTTCTTAATTTTTTTTCGATAAAATGTGTGTTTTCTGCGGATGTTATAATCGATTTTTATAGCTGATAACAGCGAGGAGGCCTGAGATAAAAAACGTGTATCATCCTTACTTAAGTCACGAAGTCACACTATTAGACAACCTATTCTTTTTGTATATAAACGAGATATTGCTGTTAGTGAGCTGCGGAGAGTGCAAAAAAGTTCGTTTTGTAGCTACAAAAAGTTTTAAAAATAATACATTTTTTCAATAAACAGTCGTAGCAATAATAACAAAAAAAATGATAAAGGAGTAAGAAGTATGTAGAGTCAAATATATACTCACCCAAAGATAACACAAAAGTAAAATCCTTTTAGACGTACCGATCGATATTTGATCGACTAAGAAAATAGGTTGTTTATTTGTTTTTATATTATGTCTCTCACTCTATACATGTTATACTTCGGACCACAACCAGAATTAAACCCTCGTTGTTTCGTTGATGAATCTAGAATTTCAAATTAATACATACATGAATTTTTATTTTTAGTTTATTTATTAATTTTTTCTAACGGCAATTTTTTTTTCAAATCCTATATCACATATCTCATAATATATCTCAACGACCATATTTATAATTATGCTCGAGTGCTTAATTATGCTCGTATCTAAGTTTGCTTTTAAGATTTTTGATCATTAGGACGAGAAGAGTATATTCATTCATAATGAAGATATAGTTTTATGCGCAAGTGAATTAGTAATACAACGATCATATTTATAATTGTATGTTAATGATCTTACTTAGGGGGTGTTTGGTTCGCCGTAATCCTCCGTAATTGGATGTAATTGTAATTTGATTACATTCGTAGTCATTTGGTCATAGAATCGAGGAATGTAATTGATTACATTCGTGTATACTGTTTAGTTTGCGTTGTAATTGTAATTCATCATTCCAATTACATCCAAGGAGGGAATTGATTACATAGGATGTTGGATGGAAAGTTTTAAATTACGTTGTAATTCAGAATTTTATTATTATTATTATATAAATACTAAAATAATAAAATTTATATAATAATAAAAGTAATAGTAATAATAATAATTATTATAATTATAATTATAATAATTTTATATATTTATTTACTTTAATAATAATAATTAAACTAATAAATAATAATAATAATAATAATAATAATAATAATAATAATAATAATAATAATAATAATAATAATAATAATAATTAATAATATTAAAATAATTATAATAAAAATAATAATAATAAAAAAAAAAAAAAAATAATATAATAAAATAATAATAATAATAATAATAATATTAATAATAATAATAATAAATAATAATAATTATAAAATAATAAAAATATAATATTAATAATAATAAAAAATAATAATAATAAATGATAATTAATAATTAATAATAATAATATTAAAATTATTATAATAATAATAATAATAATAATAATAATAATAATAATTAATAATATTAAAATAATTATAATAAAAATAATAATAATAAAATAAAAATAAAAATAATAATAATAATATATAAAATAATAATAATAATAATAATAATAATAATAATTATTATAAAATAATAAAATATAATATTAATAATAATAATAAATGATAATTAATAATTAATAATAATATATTAAAATAATAATAATAAATAATAATAATAATATTATTATTATTATTATCATTATTATTATTTATTATTTATTATTACTATTATATTAATTAAAAATAATAATTAATATAATAGTAATAATAATAATAATAATAAATAATAATAATAATGTATTATTATTATTTTATTATCTATTTTAATATTATTATTATTAATTATTAATTATCATTTTTATTATTATTACTATTTATTACTATTATTATTATTATTATTATTATTATTATAATAATAATTATTATATTATTATTATTATTATTATTATTATTATTATAATAATAATAATAATTATTATATATTATTATTTTATTTTTATTAATATTATATTATTATTATTATTATTATTATTATTATTATTATTATTATTTTATTATTATATTTTATTATTATTATTCTTTTTATTATTATTATTATTATTATTATTATTTATTTTAATATTATTATTTATTTTTAATATTATTATTATTACTATTATTATATTATTATTTTATTATTATTATTATTATTATTATATTAACTTTTAAGTTTTATAAAAAAATTGAATTACATTACGCTAAGTAGTCAACCAAACACATTGGCGTATTTCATCAATTACAATTACAATACATTACAATTACAACACATTCCAATTCTTTAAATTACAATTACATCAAATTACAATTCCTTCCAAAGATTACAATTCCTTCAAAAACATTCTGTGAACCAAACGCCCCCTTAAAGTACAATGTTTACATAGATTTTCCGTACAAGTAAGAATATAGCGTAAAGTACAAAGACTATGCTAATGACCGTGTGACGAGATTTTATATCTCACTTTTCAATCATGCATGTTCGGTTTTTGCTAGTTAATTACCGAACAGAATATCACACGCCTACGTGAATGCATACAAAACTATAGATTGCGCTGAAAAAACATTTATAAATGGAAATAATTGATTTGTGCACGAGTGCATCAGTAACTTACAACATGCGCAACAAACTTATTGAGATTCAAGGTCACGTATTCTTAAAAAGTGAAAATAAACCTAAAAAGCTTACCTAAAATACTGACCGAGTGCTTAATTATGCTCATATCTCAGTTTGCTTTTAAGATTTTTGATCATTAGGACGAGAAAAGTGTATTCATTCATAATGAAGATAAATAGTTCTATGCGCGAGTGAATTGGTAATAGAACGATCATATTCATAATCGTATGTTAATGATCTAACTTAAAGTACAATGTTTCATTGATTTTCCGTACAAGTAAGAATCTCGCGTAAAGTACAAAGACTATGTTAATGACCCGTGTGACGAGATTTTATATCTCACTTTTCAATCATAAATGTTGGGTCTTTGCTAGTTAATTACCGAATAGAATATCACACACCCACGTGAATTTATACAAAACTATAGATTGCACCGAAAAAACAGTTATAAACGGAAAACACTAATTTGTGCACGAGTGCATCAGTAACTTACAACTTGAGCAACAAACTTATTGAGATTCAAGGTCACGTATTCTTGAAAAGTGAAAATAACCCTAAAATGCTTACCTAGAATATTGACTGAGTGCTTAATTATGCTCGTATCTCAGTTTGCTTTTAAGATTTTTGATCATTAGGACGAAAAGAGTATATTCATTCATAATGAAGATAAATAGTATTATGCGCAAGTGAATTAGTAATACAATGATCATATTTATAATTGTATGTTAATGATCTTACTTAAAGTACAATGTTTACATAGATTTTCCGTACAAGTAAGAATATAGCGTAAAGTACAAAGACTATGTTAATGACCGTGTGACGAGATTTTATATCTTACTTTTCAATCATGCATGTTCGGTTTTTGCTAGTTAATTACCGAACAGAATATCACACGCCTACGTGAATGCATACAAAACTATAGATTGCGCTGAAAAAACATTTATAAATGGAAATAATTGATTTGTGCACGAGTGCATCAATAACTTACAACATGCGCAACAAACTTATTGAGATTCAAGGTCACGTATTCTTAAAAAGTGAAAATAAACCTAAAAAGCTTACCTAGAATACTGACCGAGTGCTTAATTATGCTCATATCTCAGTTTGCTTTTAAGATTTTTGATCATTAGGACGAGAAGAGTGTATTCATTCATAATGAAGATAAATAGTTCTATGCGCGAGTGAATTAGTAATACAACGATCATATTCATAATCGTATATTAATGATCTAACTTAAAGTACAATGTTTCATAGATATTTCGTACAAGTGAGAATCTCGTGTAAAGTACAAAACTATGTTAATGACCCGTATAACGAGATTTTATATCTCACTTTTCAATCATGCATGTTGGTTTTTGCTAGTTAATTACCGAATAGAATATCACACACCCACGTGAATTTATGCAAAACCATAGATTGCGTTGATAAAACAATTATAAATGGAAAAAACGGATTTGTGCTCGAGTGCATCAGTAACTTACAACATGAGCAACAAACTTATTGAGATTCAAGGTCACGCATTACAGAAAAGTGAAAATAACCCTAAAATGCTTACCAGGAATACTGGATGAGTGCTTAAATATGCGTGTGTCTCGGTCTGCTTTTAAATTTTTTGATCATTACGACAAGAAGAGTACATCTTAGGTCTAAAAATAATCTCTCCATGTTTGGTATGTTAAATATCGTAGTGTAATCACATGAACCTCTGTAAGTAGTTGATCGCACGTAAAGAAATTATAATTATGAATAATTTCCTATTCATGTGTTAATTAGTATGATTTAATTCACAAGTAATTGTACATACGGAATTTGTAATTTGACCAAATCATAAGAACAACTTTTGCCACTTACTCCCGATCGTAATTTAGAAACTCATTTTCTTCATATCTGAATAATAAAACAAGTAAAATTATTTAATATCCTGATTATACGAAGAATCATTATTCATCCTCAAAACGTATATTCAAGTGTAACCGCTCTATGAATATCATCCTAATTTAGGTCTTGTTCCGCACTTAAATGATAACTCGAAGCCTTATCTTTACCATGAAAACCTCGATGATATAAGCGTTTATAGTTACTCACTGGAGGTTTGGAACGGAGAAACCAACCCCCTTCAACATCTCTCATAATGTGTTCTACGTTGCTAAAAGTTAGATCCACATGAAGTGGGTCCCAGTTTTCTAAAGACAAAAATGAAATGTCGGTCTAGAAAAAAACAAAAAGTTGGTCGCATAAAACGTAACTTCGATCTAGCAAAAAACATCCCACCTGCTTTTGGACACGTGTCGATATTTCTATAAGGTCGCATGATCTAACAATCGTAGAAGACTGAACTTGAAATTTTTGTTATTCTTGACTAGAAAGTGAATCCACAATTCAAAAATGAACCACACTTGAATGATTTTTGTAAATATGTCATAATATACCCTTTTGGCCAGATTAGATTTTCTTTTTCTTTTTTTTACACCATGTATATTTGTCATCAAATGGTGTATGAGATTGCATTTTGGCATAAATAATTTTTTTCTTTTTTTTTTTTTTTGTAATTATATTATTATTATTATTATTATTATTATTATTATTATTATTATTATTATTATTATTATTATTATTATTTTATAAAACGTCATTTCATTAAAAAATCAAAGGGATTTTACAAAAAATTGGTGGGAAGCCGAGACACTATTTGGACTCCCACTCCTTTCTGGATATAAAAACTTAGTTTATGAAAAATAAAAACACCACTCTTGACATTATTCGAGTGGCTAATAGCAACGGTTTTGATGCGTGAAAGTGTATCGAAGGCTTCCGCATCAAGCTCCCCGAATGTGGAAATATTCTTTATTGATTTAAGATCGTTTGAGGACAAAATATTCTTTACATACCAAAGGGTCAATCTCCACCCGCCATTTTTATTTCATCTAATTGATGAGATTAATCCCAACAATTTAAAAAACCCACTTTCATCATTTTTTTTCAAATATTAATATCTTTCAAACCGTTAATCGTTAAGCGAAAAAAATTATATCATTGCAACAAGCATTTAATTATCTTTCTATAGATAGGCAATTTGATATACTTTTGACAAAAAAAATTCGTATTTTTCACGTTTTTTTAAGTTTTTTTCTTTTTTTTACATTGCTGAAATTTGCATTAAAAAATCATATGTGATTTAACACTAATTTGAATATCACATTTAATATTAGTGTTAAATCATATACGACATGTAATATCACATGTGATATTAGTTTAAAATCACATATGATATATATATCATATCATATGTGATATTACATATCATATATGATTTCACTAATATCACATGTGATATTCAAATTAGTGTTTAATCATATATGATTTTTTCATGTAAATTTCGATTTTAGAACGTAAAAAGCGAAAAAAGCGAAAAAACATGAAAAAGCGATTTTTTGTTTTTTTCAAAAGTATACCAAAGTCTTTTTCTCATGAAAGATAATTAAATCTTCGTCATGACGGTGTAAATATTTTCACTTAACGATTAACAGTTTAAGAGATATTTAAATTATAAAAAATAAGTGGAATAATAAAATGTTTTTAATTTTAGCCATTGATTTGCTTTTAGATGGATGGTGTAGATTAGTCCCTTAATATGTGCGAAAAGTTTGGTATGTAAAATAACTCTACTCACAATTCTTGTTATTATTGTAAAATTTACATAAAGTTGGATGATAGTTTAGAGCATTAGGTGTCGTGACAAAGTTCACCTCTTCATCATCGCCACATCACCTCCACATCACTATAACAAACCTCCACAACTAAACCCCCCTCCCCCCTCCCCCACTCACAACAAACCTCAACTTACTGATTTGGGGCCAACCACTTACAAATTTATTTATTTTATTCAAATTTCCAAATAAACAAAATTTATTTAATTAAAAATAAACATTATACAACACAATAAAAAATATACGAAACGTAAAGTATACGGTAAAAAACATACGTACTTTCAAATTTAAACACAAGTAAAATATACTAGTAAATATTACTGTTACACTTTTGAATTAAAAAAATCAAAACACCCTTTTTTTAAACGGTACAGTTTGAGCATGATTATTTAAATTGATTCAAATTAAAATTCAAATTCAAAATCAGATTCAAATTGGAGCGGGATGATTCAAATTTAAATTCAAATTAAAAATCATATCTGCATATATATACAACTCTACCAGAAGTTGAAGTTTCACACAACTCACAAACACAAAAATGTCTCGCAAAGATTTCTCTCAACAATTCCCAAGTCCACCACAGCTGCCAGAAACTACAACAAAATTCCCAAGTCCGCCACAACTGCCGGAAACTACCTTTCCACAAGAAGTTGAAGTTTATTCAACTCCACCAGAAGATTACTTTCCGGTTTTCTAACCGGAAAATGTATTTGTAAACACTCCACCTCCTAACAATCCATCTGTTAACAATCTACCAGTTAACACTCCACCTGTTAACACTCCACAGGTGGACCTCCAAAATAATCTGTTTGGGTTTAGTGAGGCTTATACTCGTGAACTTGAGCAGGACGAGGAAAATCTTAGAAAGATTAGAGAAAAGGAGGCACGCGAGGAAGCTGCTCGTTTGGAACAGGAAGCTAGGGAAGCTGAATATCTTAGGCAGAACTGGTTTGAAATTATGTTAGAAAAGTATTATGATGGCGAGTTTAGATCCTCTTCCAGTGACGAGGGTTACAACTCAGATGATTCGTATTCTTAATTTGTATTTTCAATTAGTTTGGTGGTAGTTTGTATTAAGCGTATTATGTATTTGTTGTTTTCACTTTAATTTTCAATTAATTTAGTGTTTTAACTTATGTTCAATGTAATTTGTGTGTTTAATTTTATGTTTGCATTTTTTTTACATATCATTTTTAAACAATTTGTTAGGAATTAGAAATTTCATAAGTGTCGGTCACCCCAATTATAGTCTAGCATATGTTAGCTCGTAGACTTGTTGTTATTTACGTTATTTAGTAGTTAATTAGTTAGTTAGTAGCGTAGATTAGTTTAGAGTAACACCGAGGAGGAAGAACGGGTCTTTACCCACTGTATGCCTGATCCACAGCCCGACAGGAGGGCGTATTGTTTGTAATTATAAATACCCCTTCCATCCTTGGAAGGGTGGAACTCTTGAATCTAACCTTGCATTTTCTTGTTTATCTCTCTAGAATTCCCTCTCCTCTCTTCATCTCTCTAAACATGGCTCTCTTGTTTAATCATAATCCTAGACCACCCGAATCATCTAAACAACATAAAATATACGATCCTACAATTGACATCAGAGCCTTGGTTTTGTTGTTTGTGTTGATTCTTGTGGTTTATTTCATGGTTCTTAATGCGGTTTGTTCGTGTTATTTGATGCGGTTTGGATATGTTTGATGTGGTCGCGATGGGGTTTGGTGTTTTGTCGTGATAATATTTGGTTGTTATGGTGTTTGAAACTGTTTTTGACTGGTTTTTACATGATTATGTTTATTGAATATGTTTGTGGTCATATTGCAAATCTGGATCAAAACTGTTTTAATAATGATATGTTAAACTAGTTTTTATGACATTTCTGTATGCATACAGCGATTTGTAGTCCTGTTTCTTCAAAGCGGTTTGTCAGTTTCATGGAATACAAAAGCGGTTTGTCATTATATTGAGTTTATTCCCATTGTATGCTTATTTTTCAAAACATGGACAAACCTATTCTTATTTTACTACCCGTTCAAACCTATGCTTTTGACTAAAAATAGTAAAAATAATAAAATACCACTCTTTCTCATGAAAATCTCTCATCCATCACTCAACCCTCTCTCGCATAAAATTGTGCACATGGTCATCAAAGTATCAAACCTCTTCAACAACCATGCATGATGCATGCATAAGCACGTATATACAATCATGACCTAAAAACCCACATGGACATGAGAACAAACACATATAAACATAACCAGAAACATTCTAAAACTAAACCCAAATCAAAATCTGTAAAATTTCCCAAATCATTATAAGTTACAATCAAGATATAAATCGGAGATTTAGTGATGTCGGATTGTCGGTGGTAATTGGTAAACCACCCCAGCGTCGGTGAGTCGATGACCCATCATTATGGTCACTATTCACCACCATCGCCGATAAGCATCCCGTTACCGCGCCAGCGGTGTTGGCGGGACTCGGTAGGCGGTTTGTAGTCTAACTATATCCGATGACCATACATGGTTGTTGGACTAGGTTTGATGACCATATAAATTATAAACATTGTTAATGAAATCGGGTGAGCAGAGATTGTCGGGAGAGAGAGCATTATTTCTATTACCTTTTTTTAATTCAAAAGCATAGGTTTGGAATTTTGTAGTGAAATCTACATAGGTTTGTCCATGTTTTGAAAAATAAGCATACATTGGGAATAAACTCCATTATATTGAAAGTGACTTGTCCTTATTTCATGAAGCGATTTGTGCTTATGAGGCATTTTGACTATTGAGTCAAATGCAATTTGTCGTTAATGGTCAATGTCATGAGCGGCTTGTCATTTTTTTTTGAAAGCGATTTGTGTCAAAATGCTTTTGAGTGTTTTGTCTTGAAATGGCAAGCGATTTATAATGTTCAAAAACTGGTATGCGAGTTGTATTTAAGATGGTTGAAAGATTTTTGAGAAAATGAAGGATGAAGTGTTTTGATTCTAAACTTGACTCTTTAAGGTGCGATTTGAACTGAAAAGAAGATGAAGAAGTGTTGACCTCAATCTTAATACCTGATTCATACAATCACTAATCATCTATTCTTAAGTTACAACAAGCCAAACACAACATTCAAAGAACATCAATCAATTATACACCATCTTAATACACTAGTAAACATCAACAACAACAAAGCAGATCCAATCCCAATCCTTGTCCTTCACAGATCTAGACACTCTCTCCAAACGACATAATATGAACAATCGACTTTACATGAACTACATGAGATCTCAGGTTGTACTCTCTTAAGTATAACAATGACACGTCAAGACTTATAAAAGTCTATAATCGAGAGCTACTACTCATCATTGATCTTTTTGGATATTAACTTCCTTAAATGTTCGAACATACAAGATGAAGTATGGTTAACTATTATGTCACTTACTTTCCTTTGTTCATTAATTGACCACCCACTGATACTAAAAGGATCTCAGAATCGTTCATGGTTTCAATCATCTTAAAGACTTGTTTTGTTGAACGAATTTCATCATTAATCCATGTATGACTCTATACGAATTAAAGAAATGAGTCTAAACAATTGTGTTAGATCATGTCTTTGGCTCGTTCACGACTCATAAATTCGTGAAACTCATAAGTTTTATCAAAATCAAAGATCCAACTCACAATATTTTTTCATCATTTATCCTGTTGATATCTATGAAAAGCTTCATTGGTTTTTGTTTGAAATTAAGAATCAGAAATATAACATGTATGTTATTTTCTTTTTCTTGTTCGGTCACACATGGTCTAAGCATCTAAGCAACGTTAAAAGGGATTAAGATAACCTACCTGAATCCGTGTGTTATTGATGTCGTTTCAAGATGTAAACCATCCCTATGGCTATGACAACATCATGCCATCCCTGTGGCATTACCTATCCGAATCTAGATGTGCTATACCATTTTTGAATAAGACCCATCCTAGGATCTTGAGGCTTAACCTCTTCATGATTCGTTGGATAGTGTTCTAAGTTAATTTTTTTTATTGACACGTTGAGAAGATTTTTGGATGATAACTGTGTTGTGGAGAGAAAGATTAGGATATGGGGGTGGAATGTTTAAGCTATTAGGGTTATGATAAGTGAGCATAGTGGTGTTTTAAATACCCCCAAATATTAGGGTTGTATCAATATGGGGGATCCGGTGGATGGATGGGGCCAAACAGATAAAACTAATGGGCCTTGGCCTCACATGATTTAAGGTTGGGCCGTGACGATTATTGATTTCAGTTTGGATTTTGGATATTAATCTCTTGGCATGATAATGGATCGGATACATTATTATCCAAATTTGGATTTTTGACATTATGGTGATGAATGAGATTTTATATGAAAGACTTGAATCATGTTGGACTATTAATGTTTGGTTTAAGTGAATTTGGTCCGTATACTATTCTTTATGCTTGAACTATTTATTGGATCTAAATATGAGCATAAGTGAACATAATCCTTCTAAAGCCTAAATTGATTGGGTTCAATGTGGCGGATGGGCTTTTAATAATTGGATCATCTTTACGAGATTTTATGAGACTTGGATTTAATGAGATTTGTGGAAGAGAGTTGATGATGAGATTGGGTATGATGATGAGAATTTGTTGTGTTATGGGGTTTGATACTTTGGTTTATGTATTTTCACGGAGAATATTATGTCTCGGTTTGAATTGGTTATTGAACAAAGTTGACTACGGGGTTGTTTGGACGGTATTTCTTATTTGGAATTGAAGTAAGGTCTTCCGGGCACGTTTACTTATTTCGTCTTCTTTCTTTCTACTCTTCCGCGAAGATGACTTGTTTGGGCATTTATAGAGTGTGATAAAGACTTGGCTATTTAGTTACTTTTGTGATTCTTTCTCACTTAACTCACAACGTAACTATCACTTCGGTGTCTCACGCAGTTGAGGATACGTCAAGAGGTTTTGTACATTGGGTACACCGTTTCTTTTTCACAAGGATTAGTACAAGCTTAAGTAACAAATCTGGAGAATTCTACTTCATGTTCAAGTTTGGTATATCGGGATTACTTCTCTATGTGGTCACTGCAATTGCCGACATAATACATGGATGATGTGTTTACCAAAGGGTTGAATGGATGTGATGTGATCAATAATTCTCATGGAATATTCTTCGCTACAGAATGTCATTGATACTTCACAGTCTAAGCAAAATCTTTCAAGAATCTTCAACGTCAGTCATGACTTATCCAGATGTTTGCTTATGACAAGAACTTCTCGTGCTAATGTTCGTACACGTTATGATGCTTTCGAAAGTTCGAAACCATCATGGGGGAGAAACGTGTACTTTGGTGTGTGACGGTCAACCTCAGGGGGAAGTAGTTTATACTGCTTGTCTTAGTATGGTTTGTGAAGGTGTCTACATATCGGTAAAGAATTGTTGATGATATTGTTGAAGATGGAGAATGAACCGTTAATAAACCGCTGCATGTTCCCGTAAAACAGACACTCACCGAAACCTAAATTGTCTTGAACATATTCAAGCTGACATTGGTTACGGTTTAGTCTTGATTTTTTAAAATCCCGCGAAAGAATCTATTTCTCGGTTTAAATCATAGATTTGTAAAATCCCGTGACAATGGAAACATCCTGGTAATTGTTAAGTGCATTTCCAGATCTATCTTACGGTTTATTCTTGGTTTTGTTAAATCCCGCGAAAGAAACTATTTCTCAGTTTAAACCATAGAATTGTAAAATCCCGTGATGATGGAACCATCCTGGAGAAAGGAAAGTGTATTTCGGGATTTTATCTGATGCTGGTGCCACGGTTTCTACTTCGAAGAAGGGATAAAAGGGTGTACTTCAAGAATTGGGTGATTGTTTGGATTGTTTTATTGGCAGTTTGGTTATTTCAAAGTTTTACGGGGTTATGTGCATTTAACCATGGTCGGGATGAAATCATTATCATAGTTCTCTTAAAACGTCAAAGGAGGCTAGATTTGAGCTGTGATCCACAAGAAGTGACAACGGCGTTAATTCATTATTATGTATTTGAGGTTGAAGTGAAATATCACTGGAAAGTGTACTTAGTATCTGACGGTATCGGGGATGGTTGGATGAAGATTCTTCATGATCCTTGTTCGAGCTTATTATCAAAAACGAAAACTTGGAAATCTAGTTATTGTTGGGTGACTTTTCCTTTTTCTTTTACCACTTGGGGGAATTGGGCTCTTACCACCACAAAATAACTATCACTTTAAGGAGTTACGTTGTAGTGCTCAGTGTCACATTCAATTGTGGATTTTCAAGAGGTGATGTACGTCTTATACTTGATGGTTGGTTGGATGAAGAGTATAGAGTACTTAGAGATTCAATGGAGGATGAACACTCGGCACCGCTCTTTGTTACATATGTGCAAGTTTAAGTCACGAGTTTGGGTTAGTTTACTTCAGGGTCAAATTCATCATATTGGGTTTTCTCCATCAGCTGTCACGACAAAGAGCCTACTGAATGATTGATTGCGTCCAAACCGTCAAGTTTATCACACAAGCTAACCACTTGTGAATGGTCAACCGTAATGAACTTCAAACAGCTCAGAAACAATGCAATTAAGATCTAGAGGTTTAGTGTTTCCCAGTCGTTAAGTCCCAACGAGTGTCTTGTTGAATAATCAAGCGTATAGTGATCGGGTGATAATGAGCGGGAAAAGGTTTGTGATTGATACTAGATGACAAAGAAAAAAAATGAAAGAAAATTAAAAAAACTAAATTATATTAAATAAACGGTATCACTATTTTTAAAATGATGTTTTTGATTTTTCTTTTATAAATTTAAATTAAAACTACGTAACGTACAAAAGAAAATGTGAAATTAAAAGCAGATTAATCCTAAAATATAAAAATAAAATTTTACAAACCTAATGATAAGAGAAATTTTTCGAAAAATAAAATTATTTTTATGACTATTTATTTAATTATTAATAATTAAAACTATTTCTACTATTTAATAATGCCTAAAATATAAGAAAATATGAAATAAAGCTAGAAAAGTAAAATTATGACTTAGAAAATCTAAAACAACTAAAGAGAATTTTCAAAACTAATTTTGTATTTTTCTGATTATTTTCTATTTTCTATGATTTAAAAACTATTTAAAACTAATTAAATGGCTAAAAATTACGAATTTAACTAAGAAAAATCGGAAAAATATTTTTTGCTTTTTATATTTATCTTAATCTATGAAAATTGAAAACTATTTTTTTTAAGCTTTTCTGAATTAATTGTATTAAAAGCTAATTAAAAATGCATAAAAACTGATTAAAATAAAGAAAAATAGCAAACAGTGATGAAAAATTATGAAAAATTCAGGAAAAGTCTAAAATGATATTCTAAATCTAAGAAAAATATAAAAAATATGGCTTATGTGTGAGAATATGAGGCTGCAGTGCAAACTGCTTATAAATAAGCACTTAATAATAAGCCAAAGACCACAACAGAGAACCAAATGATCACAGGACCTAACTTATGCTATAACTACTAGAAAGCAACCTAAACTAACTACTCTAAACCTCTGGGGAGCAGGAAACAAGTATTTGATGTGAATTGCACTTAAGAACCAACACAGGTTTTAGCTACTACTTTGTAGCTTGAAAATAAGCCACTCAAATAAGCTGAAACTCAAAACCAGACGTGGGATCCTAAACTAGACCTAGCAAGGAACCTATAAACCAAAAATGAGCCTGAGATGAGCTCAAATGAGCTTTTGACAAGCTCTGCACAAAACACATGCACACTCGGTATACTGTGAGTCGGTCATGAGGCACTGACCCAATTGACAAGGCGATTTAGAGCTTTTACAAAATTACTAAAACCTACAAAAATCATGTTTCAACTCTTGACCAATTGAAGTTGTTAAGCCCAAAGTTTCTTGCATTTGAACCGAATTGAATCCATGAAAATTCAACAAAGGTTGGGTAAAAGCGGTTTTCAATTTTGACTTTGACAGATTTTGAGAGTTTTGACCAAAATGAGATTTGAGCTTAATTTACGAGCGATATTGATGTATTAAGCTAAAATGAAACTAAAATAAGCTACTTCACTGAATTCTAAACACAAATCAAGCTTTTGATCTTTATAAATTCCAACAGTTATCCAATTAGGACAGATTATTGTTGATTTTGACTTTGAGAGTACACAGATGCTAAGTTTTGACAAATTTGATTCTAGTGACCTCAATAAAGACTGAGTATGCAGATTTCAAGTACAAACCAAGGCTTAATTTCAAACAAGCTCACTGATCCAAACAACTCTTATACAACTATTTTGCTAATGACTCTACTTAATCCTTTTATTCTAACACTTAATCCTAATCAGTAATTCAACTAACACCTAAATTATGCTATTTCACCAACAAACACAATCAAATGAACAATAAGCTTAAAAATCAGATTATGACATATATGGATGTGTGAAAACTCACTTGTGTCCACAGCCACTATGGCTTGCCAAGAATCAAAGAACCACTATCCTACCTTATCTCAACCCATATTCAACTCAGAATCAACCCATATCCATTTCCATATCAGCAATTCAGAAGCAAGTCACAAATGAGGCGTGAGTTGACTTTTGTTGACCAAGTACCAAGTTTGCTTGAACCTTAGCAATAAACTTACTAAAAGCTATCGGTGGCTTAAATAAGCTTATTAGAACTAAATTAAGCTAATTGAAGCTTGAGTATGAGAGCATTAAAGCGATTTTATAACGGTGAACATAAAAACATGAAATGTTGATATAACCTTGAATTGATACTTGAAAATGGATTACAATGATAAAACAACTTAAGTTTAGTACATAGAAATGAAGATTACAGGTTTGAGACTTAAACTAAAACATTAATAATAAAAGCGATTTGCAAGAAAATATAAAACTAACTACTCCTACTCTGCCTTCTCCTCTTCTATTTATACATCAAAAGTGCTTCTCTCATCTCGAGCATTTCCATTGTATTTGGGGCCATTGGATCACTGGAAGATATTAGCCATTGATGGCTTTTTGGCGTAAAATGGATATATTACAACCTGGGGGTTGAGTGCAAGGAGGGAAGCATTTAATGCATTTGTTGTTTGGTGGAGGTGGAGGGACATGGAGAGGTGAAGGATAATTTGGAGGTGAGGGGGTTGAGTGTTGCAGGCGGTGGTTGAAGAAGAAGAAAAAGGAGGGAAAAGGTGGGCGGGCGTTTGACCATATTTGACCGGGGATTAATATATTAGACAGGGGGTTCACAAAGGGGTCAAGTGGGTAATGGCAGGGGTTCAAGGTTCAAAAAGGGGTCAAGGGTCATGGTTTGTTATTTAATACATAAGGACCATTTTTGCAATTCCATAAAAACCAAGGACCAAATCTGCCATTTTCCAAAATTATTCCAAGGGACCAATTATGACAAGTTTCAATAGTACAAGGACCATAATAGACATTTTTAAACTTCCAAGGACTATTTTTGCCAATTTTGAAACTTGAAGGACCAAACTTGTAAATTCTCAAAACTTTTGAATTTTTTCACCAAAGGACTAATTATGACAACTTATGATTTCAAAATGACCTTTGGTGACTTTTCTTTAAAATAAGTGCTTTGGGACTATTTCGACAACTTTTGAAACTTGGGGACTAAAGCGCCAATTATGCAAACTTAGCTCATTTTTCATCGATTTTAAACATTTTGCATCGAAACATATAAAATACAATTTTGGGATATTTTCGGTATTTTGATGCATTTTGAGCGTTTTAAATGTTTTGCGATTCGGTTGACGAAAAATGATGAGTATTTACACACTCATCAATCCCCCACACTAAACTATTGCTAGTCCTAGCAATATTTTGAAAAACTTAATGGTTTGAATCTCTTTACCAAAATCCATTAATTCGGAGTAACCAAATGTTTCAGTTCAAGTAAGAACCTTGGTACAATGATAACGAAATGATTTTGAGCAAATCACCGACTTTCAGCGGTTTTGATTTGTCTTTACGAAGCCGTTTGTACGGACTAATAACTCTTAGATAAAATATCTTTGGTGAGTCGATTACCAATTATGGTTTTCAATCGCCTTTACCACAAGCCATAAACTTGCGGGCTAGCCAACTCTTCACTAATTAAAGATATGGTGAAATGAATACCATACAATTTGGGCAAATTGCAAGCCATCAAAGGATTTGATATATCTTTACCAAGAGCCGTTTTCTCTGGATTAGCCAATCCTTTTGTTTATTAGACATGGCGGATGATAATCAGTAAGTTGAGTAAGTGCAAAACACTTACTCCAAAAAAATTTTGGCCAAAAATGGGGAATTGGGCGGTATAATTACATGATAAAATTCGTGAGAATTCCCCACTAGAAATGAATATTGCCCTCAATATTCAAAGTACCGGCGGTTATGCGAAGCGAAAACGTAAAAGGGAAATACTACGGCCATTATTATTTTTTTATTTATTTTTTTGAATTTTGAAAACTTTATATAAAGCAGTGAGCAACTCCCGCACTAAGTGGTAGAAAGTATAAAGAAGTAAGAAATATGGGTGAAAACCCATATGGTGTGCTCTTGTTTTTGATTCCAGTCGCTAGCTTGACTCGATCCCGCATTCATTGGTTCATGGGGAAAGCAATGTGGAAAACCAATCTCGATCGGACTTTCGTTCACGGTGTTAATAAACATATGAACATCGAGAAAGTTCCACACCGACGAGATACAACCGCGGTATTGTTAATAGTAGAAACTATAAAGGATGATACCGGGGTCAAAGATGGTGTCCTCATTCCGAAGAGAAAGGAAAGAGCAACCACACCATCATGAAGAATGGAATAAAGATGTGCATGAGAATGCAAGTCCATTCCTCATCGATGAAGGAAATCAACATTTTGACATTTTAAGCTTAAACTTGAAGCTTATATGGTGATTGTCAATAAGATTTCCGGTAGGAGGGTTGGAAGCGGTTCTTCAATCAGCATTTTCGGAAAAAGGATGTCCCCTCCGAATCAAAGTAAGTATTATCGATTCTGTTGGAATCGACTCATCACTAAGAAAGGCATCGACTTCATTCCAAAGTTATCATCTTCCTCATCCGGAGTGAGAGAAGGGATGGAAGAGTCGGGAATAATAAGACTAGGAGATGATGGATCATTTTGAGCAATTCTTCAATGGGAAGAATGTCTCCATTGGATCACAAACATCATCATCCAATCGGATGAAGCGAAGAGTTTGGTTTCATCCATGAGTTAACAAACTCGATACGATAAAGCGATTCGGAGGTGGGATAAGTGGTGTGCTCTTAGAGCTAGCAATTTCCACCACTTGATAAAGTCTCGATTCTAGATCATCATCATCAAGAACACTCTTGACTACCACAGTACAACTTTCAAACCATTTGTTTGAACCGGGGTTGATTTTCAAAGCTTTTAGCTCGGCACGTTTTGGTGACTCCTCTTAACCGTGAAATTTGAGAGTGTTGCATTGATTCTTTCGATTTTGATCAATTATGGCAACACTCTGTTTGGATAGAGGTTTGGAGTTTTGGTTGATATTAAGCGTGAGTTCTTCGTTGTCAACCCGTATGGTCAACTCTTGACAAATAAATCAATTGAAACACGACTGGTTCTCAAAGCTCTCCCAAGATGAGGGAACTCTAGGATGCGCATCAAAGTCTACTACAACAAAGTCGGTGGGAAAGTGAAACTTTCCTACTTTCACCACGACATCCTCGGCTATCCCAGTGGACGAGTTATGGTGCAGTCCGCTAGCTCGAGTGTCATACAAGTGGATGTAAGTTTAGGAAGAGACGTTTCTTCCATCGAGAGTGGCATGAGGTTAATGCTTGCGCCAAGATCGGCCAAGTGGAGCATTGAACCATCCCAATCACACGGGATTAAAAACTTGCTGGGTCTTCAAGCTTTTGGGAAGCTTCTTGAGAAGGACCGAGCATTGCTCATTGAGAGGGTTTTAGCCATCTCGGATAACTTATCTTTGTTGCTCGGTAAGCCTTTAGCGTGGATGCAAATTTGGGCATTAGAGCGAGAGCATCAACGAAGCTTATATCAAAGTGCGGTTCATTGAAAATTTGGAAAATTTTTCCATTTGCTCTTTGGTTTTGTCTTTGAGCTTCTCATCATGCAATCTTGATGGGTAAGGAAGTGACTAGACTTTTGAGCGGGATGAAAGTCATTTCGGCTCGAATTTGTCTTGAACTTGGGTTCCGGACTTAAACTTGGACTACCGAAAGTGGGGCGTGTGCGGTGCCGTGGTCTTGAGAAATGCACCTTGTCCGTTGTATCCTTGGTAACTTGACTCATTGCTCCTGGTGGAGGAGGCATTGAGTCGAAGGTCCATTGTCGTCTTACCACTACAGTGGTGACGGCTTTAACTTCGGCATTGGGATTTGGGCTGTATTGTAGGAGTCCTCCGGAAGATGGCGAAGCTTTGTTCATATTCATGTTCATGAAGCGCTCATCATATTCTTCAACTCATTTGTGCTGCGAGACATTGTGGTATCAATTTCCTTTTTAGCTCAACTCTCATGTTATTGATGCGAGTTTGCATTGAGCGTATGCTTGACTCGGTAATTTTCATGAAGTCATTTGGTAGGGAGCTTGGGAAGGTTGTTGATAACTTTGCGATTGGAGCTTGATATGGTTGGTTGAAATTGTTCGGTTTGATTGAAATTTTGAGAGTTATTGAAGTTTTGTCCTTGATTGGAACAAAGCGATTTTGATTGCCATGGTTTTGCAGGAGGAAAACCGGTGGTGTCATACCGCTAGGTGCAGTAGTGAGGATTAGCTTGTGGTCGGTATTGATTGTGGTTTCTGAAGCTACGGGAGCTTGGTAAAAGAAGCATCGGTTGCTTGACAATCATAATCTGCGTGTGGACCACTACAAGTTTCACACACCTTGTTCTGACTTTGATTGGTTCCGGCTTATGAATTTCGCTTTTGATTTCCTTTACCTCTTTCATCATACAGCGGATAACGTCCGTTAGAGCTGACTAACGGAGCGGCTAACTCGGAAGAGTTATCGGATGAAGCGGGACTGACCGAATATTGACTTTGTTGCGAGAAATAGGAACTTTTGATTTTGCTCGCAAATCTCAATCACATCTTTAGGCTTACGATTCAAGATATTGCCACCGTGACTGCGTTCAAAGAATCTTGATCGTTACCGTTCAACCATTATAAAGATATTAACTTGTTGAAGCTCGTGAATTCATGATGGGGCATTTCACGAGGAGATCTTTGAATCTCTCCATGCCTCTCCAAAGTTTTCATCGAAATTTTGACGAATCGAAATTTCATTTTAAGATTAGTTGTCTTTGATGGAGGAAAGAAATAGTTGACAAACTTTTGAACAAGATCCTCCCAAGTTTCGATGGATCGAGGGGTTCTTTTCGACCAAATCCGGTTGTCCCTCAGTGAGAATGGGAATAGCATCAACTTGATCACTTTTGTGGCACATCCTTGAAATTGATAGTTGAAGTCAACTTGTTAAACCAGCGGATGTGTGCATACGGTCTTCTCGGTCAAACCCGTGGAATTGATTCGTGACACAAGTGTGATCAAATGTGTCTTCAATTCAGTGATCGAATTGATTACCGGTAAAATGATGGCATCTCTATAACCCTCGGTGGGTGCACGGAGCATTTCATATAGTTAGTTAAATCGCCATATTGTTGCTTAGAATAGTACGAATCTCGGGTTCGACTATTTGGGCGATGCGTCTATGAGCGTCTTCTAGGAATTTCGCTGATCACGAAAAGGACTCAATGATCTAGAAGAGCGAGTGCGCATGCACTAGAGTTAACTCTAAGGAATCTCGAGTTAAGGGAATTATGAAAGATGGGGAAAGAAGAATCTTTTGAGTTTTATGGTTTTATATATATGTAGAAACAAAAGAAAAATATTTTTGTGTTTTATATGTTTTAAGATGTTTTTGGATTTTTGGATTTTTATAAGAAAATATATATATATATATATATATAGATGGTATAAACAAGGAGTGAATATTCAAATCATTAATACGCTAAGCGTAAGATAATTAGCACAGACTCCGGCGGGCGCCAAAATTTGATTGCGTCGAACCGTCAAGTTTATCACACAAGCTAACCACTTGTGAATGGTCAACCGTAATGAACTTCAAACAGCTCAGAAACAATGCAATTAAGATCTAGAGGAGCTTAGTGTTTCCCAGTCGTTAAGTCCCAACGGTTGTCTTGTTGAATAATCAAGCGTATAGTGATCGGGTGATAATGAACGGGAAAAGGTTTGTGATTGATACTAGATGACAAAGAAAAAAAATGAAAGAAAATTAAAAAAACTAAATTATATTAAATAAACGGTATCACTATTTTTAAAATGATGTTTTTGATTTTTCTTTTATAAATTTAAATTAAAAACTACGTAACGTACAAAAGAAAATGTGAAATTGAAACAGTATTAATCCTAAAAATATAAAAATGAAATTTTTACAAACCTAATGATAAGAGAAAATTTTTAGAAAAATAAAATTATTTTTATGACTATTTATTTAATTATTAAGAATTAAAAACTATTTCTACCTATTTAATAATGCCCTAAAATATAAGAAAATATGAAATAAAGCTAGAAAAGTGAAATTATGACTTAGAAAAATCTAAAACAACTAAAGAGAATTTTCAAAACTAATTTTGTATTTTTACGATTATTTTCTATTTTCTATGATTTAAAACTATTTAAAACTAATTAAATGGCTAAAATTACAATTTAACTAAGAAAAATCGGAAAAATTATTTTTGCTTTTTATATTTATCTTAATCTATGAAAATTGAAAACTTATTTTTTAAGCTTTTACGAATTAATTGTATTAAAAGCTAATTAAAATGCATAAAAGCGATTAAAATAAAGAAAAATAGCAAGCAGTGATGAAAAATTATGAAAAATTCAGGAAAAGTCTAAAATGATATTCTAAATCTAAGAAAAATATAAAAACTATGGCTTATGTGTGAGAATATGAAATTGCGGTCAGTAGCAAGCCGCTTATAAATAAGCAACAATAATAAGCCAAAGACCACAACAGAGAACCAAATGATCACAGGACCTAACTTATGCTAAAACTACTAGAAAGCAACCTAAACTAACTACTCTAAACCTCTGGGGAGCAGGAAACAAGTATTTGATGTGAATTGCACTTAAGAACCAACACAGGTTTTAGCTACTACTTTGTAGCTTGAAAATAAGCCACTCAAATAAGCTGAAACTCAAAAACAGACGTGGGGATCCTAAACTAGACCTAGCAAGGAACCTATAAACCAAAAATGAGCCTGAGATGAGCTCAAATGAGCTTTTGACAAGCTCTGCACAAACACACATGCACACTCGGTATACACTCGAGTCGGTCTTACTGAGAACACTTTCACCCAATTGACAAGGCGATTTAGAGCTTTTACAAAATTACTAAAACCTACAAAATCATGTTTCAACTCTTGACCAATTGAAGTTGTTAAGCCCAAAGTTTCACTTGCATTTGAACCGAATTGAATCCATGAAAATTCAACAAAGGTTGGGTAAAAGCGGTTTTCAATTTTGACTTTGTGATTTTGAGAGTTTTGACCAAAATGAGATTTGAGCTTAATTCTGAGCGATATTGATGTATTAAGCTAAAATGAAACTAAAATAAGCTACTTCATTGAATTCTAAACACAAATCAAGCTTTTGATCTTTATAAATTCCAGAGTTATCCAATTAGAATGATTATTGTTGATTTTGACTTTGAGAGTACCACGGATGCTAAGTTTTGACAAATTTGATTCTAGTGACCTCAATAAAGGCGAGTATCTGATTTCAAGTACAAACCAAGGCTTAATTTCAAACAAGCTCACTGATCCAAACAACTCTTATACAAGCTGTTTTGCTAATGACTCTACTTAATCCTTTTATTCTAACACTTAATCCTATCAGTAATTCAACTAACACCTAAATTATGCTATTTCACCAACAAACACAATCAAATGAACAATAAGCTTAAAAATCAGATTATGACATATATGGATGTGTGAAAACTCACTTGTGTCCCGACCGCTATGGCTTGCCAAGAATCAAAGAACCACTATCCTACCTTATCTCAACCCATATTGACTCGAAATCAACCCATATCCATTTCCATATCGGTGAATTCGAAGCAAGTCACAAATGAGGCTGAGTTGACTTTGTTGACCAAGTACCAAGTTTGCTTGAACCTTAGCAATAAGCTTACTAAAAGCTATTAGTAGCTTTAATAAACTTATTAGAACTAAATTAAGCTAATTGAAGCTTGAGTATGAGAGCATTAAAGCGATTTTATAACGATGAACATAAAAACATGAAATGTTGATATAACCTTGAATTGATACTTGAAAATGGATTACAATGATAAAACAACTTAAGTTTAGTACATAGAAGCAGAAGATTACAGAGTTTGAGACTTAAACTAAAACATTAATAATAAAAGCGATTTGCAAGAAAATATAAAACTAACTACTCCTACTCTACGCTTCTCTCTTCTATTTATACATCAAAGTGCTTCTCTCATCTACGAGCATTTCCCATCTTGTATTTGGGGCCATTGGATCCTTGGAGAAGATATTAGCCATTGATGGCTTTTTGGCGCCAAAATGGATATATTGCAACTGGGGGGTTGAGTGCAAGGAGGGGGGAAGCATTTAATGCATTTTGTTGTTTGGTGGAGGTGGAGGGGACATGGAGAGGTGAAGGATAGCTGGAGGTGAGGGGTTGAGTGTTGCAGGGCAGTGGTTGAAGAAGAAGAAAAAGGAGGGAAAAGGTGGGCGGGCGTTTGACCATATTTGACCGGGGATTAATATATTAGACAGGGGGTTCACAAAGGGGTCAAGTGGGTAATGGCAGGGGTTCAAGGTTCAAAAAGGGGTCAAGGGTCATGGTTTGTTATTTAATACATAAGGACCATTTTGCAATTCCATAAAACCAAGGACCAAATCGCCATTTCCAAAATTATTCAAGGACCAATTATGACAAGTTTCAATAGTACAAGGACCATAATAGACATTTTAAACTTCCAAGGACTATTTTGCCAATTTTGAAACTTGAAGGACCAAACTTGTAAATTCTCAAAACTTTTGAAATTTTCACCAAAGGACTAATTATGACAACTTATGATTTCAAAAGGACCTTTGGTGACTTTTCTTTAAAATAAGTGCTCGGGGACTATTTCGACAACTTTTGAAACTTGGGGACTAAAGCGCCAATTATGCAAAATTAGCTCATTTTCATCGATTTTAAACATTTTGCATCGAAACATATAAAATACAATTTTGGGATATTTTCGGTATTTTGATGCATTTACGAGCATTTTAAATGTTTTGCGTTCATTTGACGAAAAATGATGAGTATTCACACTCATCATTGATAATGGGATTAATAACAAGTTTGCCAAGAGTAGATGAAAAGAGAGAGATTATGACGTTTGAACACAACAATTCAAGCCTCGTTCTCTAAAAAAAAAGAAAAGTGTACGCTTCATTGCGCTTTATCTTCTGAAGAAGAGAAATCTTCTTATTAATGACCATTCTCATCAACATGCTTCATACTTTTTCCACGCGCTTTCAGTTATCAAGTGAACCGGACTACCTATGGTTGTTCTCTTATTCCACTTGCTCAATTCAAATGACGATGGCGACATCATATGCTACCTTTAAGGGGGATAAGTGTGAATAGAATACATTTGGATGATTTCACTTATTCAATCAAGAATGGCAACTCCGTATGCAATTCTTAAGGGGGAGAAGAAGTGTGAATTTACTGCATGGTTGATCGATATCTGAGAATAAATGGTCAAATGGCTCCAAACTCATGTAAGAACCGAGCTTCTTCTTATCGGGTCATCTTCACATGGAGTTTTCTCTAAGAGCTGTTGGTTGACATCTTCGCACGGTGATATGATTAATGACAAAGTGCTTCGATTCTTGGTGATTTCCTTGATGAACATCTTTACATTCTTTTTGGTTGGGAGGGATTTGCGTTAAGGGGATGTGCTACATATAAGCTAGCGGAATGCATTTGGTGAGTTGAAGATGTTAACACTTTATTCCCCAAATGGACAATCTTGATGAAGGTCGAGTCTACATTACATTCTACATTTTACTTTGCATGTTAGAAGACTAAAGGCGAGTTGCATTTGATTATCTAAAGACTTCTTCTTAATCGGGCATTTATCAAGCAGTTGTCGATTTAGGGAGAGCACTAATTGGGGAGAGTTAAAGCCAATGTTAATCCCGATTAGACTTGCTCGCATTCTTGACAAGTTGATTCTCACGAGATATATTTGAGCTAATGGTCTTCTCAAAAGATTTGAATACATGAGCTTACAATGTGTTGTTGATTACGAAGTGTCAAAACCGGCAAGAGGAAGGAGACACACATCTAAAAGCACAACGAGTACACTTGTGAACTTAATTCTTCTAAGTGATTGAAGATATCCAGAAGACAAATGTCATGACCGAGAGAAATTCGATGTTTGACTCGTGGCTTCTAGTGTTCTAATTCCAACTATGTGGGGAAGAGATGGAAGAGTTAATTCTTGGGGATAAAGAGGTACACAAGTATGACATATTCGGGGAGATAAATGTGTAACATGAGGAGGTGTTATCGATTATTCTCTCTTTAGGAATGTGTGTACCAGTTCTTGAGGCTCATACGATCATCGGGGAAGAAAATGTGAACATTGGGAAGGGGTTTTCATTCCCCTCATGATGTGTATTCGGGAGAGTTCTTGGGTATTGGTGTACTTCGGGTTCTTGAGCTTCATACACGATCATCAGGGAAGAAAATGTGAACATTGGGGAGGTGTTTTCATTCCCCTCATGATGTGTATTCGGGAGAGTTCTTAAACATTATACAAAGAGACTGACTGCATCAATTCAACTACTTGAGGGAATTGTTCTCTTTACACCTTTTGGAATGGATCGCTTCAGACTTTAGTGGAAAAGGAATTTGAGAAGAATCATTCAAGCGTGGGATGATACGTTGCTGTTCTATTGGATGATGTAACCTCGAACGAAGAATCACGATGATTATTCTTAAAAAGAGCAGCAAGATCAATGATAATGGTGTGCTTCTTCGTGCACCTGGCTAAGGCAAGCTTGAAGTAGAGCTTTGAATCTGCTCAGCTAAAGGATTTTCGGTTTGGGGGGAAGCTGCCAAAGTCTCGCATTCTTAAAAGGCTCAATTTCTTCTTTTCAAAAGCCTTGGAAGCTTTGGTGGTGAAAGTTTAAGAGATGGCGATTTCTATCTTCTACAACGGGGCTGTTCGATATCTTTATCTCGGTACTCGTATCGTCATCCTTCTTAAACTATATCATCTATACTATCTCTGTAAATATTTATCAAAAAGAAAATACAAAAATATAAAACCTATAAAAAGAAAATAAAAAATATAAAACCAACAAAAACCCATAAAAATCAGAAAATTTGAAAAATACAAAAAATATGTTTTCTCAAGACATGTCTTCTGGTATCAATAACATCTACGGTATTAGAAATGTCATTCAATAATGGCATGGGACCATAGATGAAGTTCGATCAGAAGGTGTAAATATTCTTTTCAAAACATGTCACATAATATGGCTTGCAGTTACTTCAGACTGTAACCCGTGCTTAAACCAAGGTTTACTATTATTTCAGATAGCAACCCGCTCTTCAAAGAAGGAAAGTGCTGCGCTAAACCAATTTTCATAAATATCGAGCACTTATCCTAAAACAAAACAAGGAAAGCATGTCGTCTAAAAGACTGTTGTTCCTACACAAATGTTTTTCCTTCTAAAATTCTTCAGAAAAATATTTGTTGTTTTCAAAAATGGTGGTAAATTGAGTTGCTTGAAAATCAATCAGATTCAGAATGTTCATAAATTTGCAAAACCCAATCAATGACTTCAGCATGGTCAAAACTTTTTATGAAATGGGTCATTGATTGAGGGGGAGAATGTTTTTCAAATTTATATCATCTAACGGACTTATCTAATTATCCTACGTGGTTAACTAGAAAAAGATGTTTGCCTATGTTGAAGGACTAGGAATCAAGGATATGATTATTAGGATTAGATGATTAATGTTTGATAAACACATTATTCCCATGCCTTTATATGATATGATTGATATGTTGAATTGACTTTTATTAGTCGATTGCTGTTTGGGTGATGTCGACCACCATATATTTGTTTGTGTGTCCACTAACGTATGCAGATATCATGGCTCATAAGAATGTTCCCGATCCGGATCCCACTAATGATGATGATTGGATGCCGAAAGGAAAGGGTAACTATTTCTTAGGTCGACAAATGAAGAAGCAGACTTAATTGGATCTCTCCATGGATAGTTGGCGAAGCGACTTATGATTCTCTCCACTAACGTATCTTGTGCGGGAAAAGTAGTGAATGATACAATTTTAAACAATTACGAAAATATTGTTTTGAAAATGGAAAATATTGTTTTGAAAATAAATTGGACTTAAATTTTGGAAATCACCGGACTTCATTTTATCAAATCTTAAGTCACTCAATCATCAACTACGGTCATCGATTGAGGGGGAGAGTGATTTAAAATAAAATATTTTCAAACGATATTTCTTCATAAAAGTTCCGGTTTGTACGTAATAAAGTGGCGATCTAAAGATTTAATGTTATGTCATGGTATGATTTTCTTTAAAACTCAAAGATCTTTTTAAATAAAAAAATTTCTGTTCTTGTTTGATTGTGAAATTGTTTTATTTTACTTAAAGATCTCTTAAAACTATCATACCTGACACTAACAATCTTTAATGTCTAAAATTGATCCTTATCAGTCATTTTTCAAAATTAAATTTTGCCACGTCTTTCCCAAAATTTTCCAAATGATTTAAATCAATCGAGATCCAAAATCTCAATTGGTTTGAAATTTTGATCGGGGAGAGATCGTGATTTAAATCTCAAATCGGTCTTAAAGGGTGATTGTTTCAAAGCACTCATTCCTTCATGTGCCAAACGATTTTGAAATACATAATGCACATGATTGTGGAGGAGCATTTAACCATAAACCGAGAAGAGCTTTTAAATCGGGCACATTTTCTCCCATGTTTTCTAAACCTTATTAAATCACTTGGGATCCAAAATCTCAAAGGGTTTGATATTTTTGATCGGGGAGAATTTGTGATTTAATAATGAAATTTGATAAATGATGATCGATTTGATTCAAATGTGCATCTTGCTCTCCCGTATGTGCTAAGCGCTTTACGTATCTCGAAGCACATATTGAGGAGAGCATTTCATTAAAAAATAAACTTTCAAGGTACAAATATTTCTATGTTTCAACATAAAGTACCTTGATTGATTTTTAAATGGTTTCTTAATGGCTTTTGTGATCATGGATGTACTTAAAAGAACTCTTTCCTCTATGTGATAAAATGATTTCAAATATCCTCGCAAATATTGAGGAGAATTTACCAAGAAAATCAAATGGCTTTTCTACGGAAATTGTGATCAAAAATTATTTCAAAGAACTCTTGCCTCCATGTGTTAAAACAATTTAAAAAATCATATGCACATGTTGAGGGGGAGCATTTCTAAATGATCAAAACAATTAAGGTACAAAATGCTTTGATATTATATCACAAGTACCTTGATTGATTTTCCAAATGATTTTTCAATTGGTTTCGAGAAGTAATGAACAATACCAAAAAGACCGACCAATTTACTTTATGCATGGTGTTATAAGGATGGTTAGGTTAGGTATTCGTTCCCACGATCCCGCCAGATCCGGAGGGATCTACCCAGGGACAATCTACTAGATAGTGTAGAGTCCTTAGGTATGATGGAAAAAGGAGAAAAATGAGAATACGGGAAGAGTGCGGACTGATACAGAGCTAGTACTAGAATAAACCCAACAAGGTTCTAGTTATGAAGTCTCGGTAAGCGGTGAAGGGTTGAAGAATGAAAAAAATTGAATGTAAAAGGGTGAAAAGAAATAGCCCTCCATTAATTCAACCTTAGGGCGAGAGCCGGGTTCAATACATATGCTCTTGGTGTTTACTAAGGTAACAACGGTATTGAAGACAAGGCGTCATGGACCCATTGGCGCACTACACCTAACTTCCCAAGCTACTCAAGTTCTTCTTAAAAGGACTTGTTTCATTCTCGAGGAACCTACATAATCTATTGACTTTCTCTTGAGATTGTTAATATTGAAGAAGGAGACACTCTCCTAGTCTCGGCATAAGAAACCAAATGTGCACAATTGAGTCTAAAGCCAAGAGATCATCCACAATATCTCATTAGGACACAAAATTAATGAAGACTTTTGTTTCACACAATGTGGAAAGTAAGTATATATTGAGAGTCCTCGCATTATCCTTGTGGTATTGCGAACATCAGAGTGATATGTAAAAGTACTCACGATGAAGATGGAAATCCTCTAGAGCCAACATTAAATAAGCTCTTGGTGGGTGACATGTGAGATCTTTCCAAAAGATCAAGCCTTGGAAGCTTTGGTGGTGAAAGTTTAAGAGATGGCGATTTCTATCTTCTACAACGGGGCTGTTCGATATCTTTATCTCGGTACTAAATATCGTCATCCTTCTTAAACTATATCATCTATACTATCTCGTAAATATTTATCAAAAGAAAATACAAAATATAAAACCTATAAAAGAAAATAAAAAATATAAAACCAACAAAACCCATAAAAATCGAAAAATTTGAAAATACAAAAAATATGTTTTCTCAAGACATATCTTACGGTATCAATAACATCTACGGTATTAGAAATGTCATTCAATAATGGCATGGGACCATAGATGAAGTTCGATCGAAAGGTGTAAATATTCTTTTCAAAACATGTCACATAATATGGCTTGCGATTACTTGATTGTAACCGTGCTTAAACCAAGGTTTACTATTATTTCAGATAGCAACCCGCTCTTCAAAGAAGGAAAGTGCTGCGCTAAACCAATTTTCATAAATATCGAGCACTTATCCTAAAACAAAACAAGGAAAGCATGTCGTCTAAAAGACTGTTGTTCCTACACAAATGTTTTTCCTTCTAAAATTCTTCAGAAAAATATTTGTTGTTTTCAAAAATGGTGGTAAATTGAGTTGCTTGAAAATCAATCAGATTCAGAATGTTCATAAATTTGCAAAACCCAATCAATGACTTCAGCATGGTCAAAACTTTTTATGAAATGGGTCATTGATTGAGGGGGAGAATGTTTTTCAAATTTATATCATCTAACGGACTTATCTAATTATCCTACGTGGTTAACTAGAAAAAGATGTTTGCCTATGTTGAAGGACTAGGAATCAAGGATATGATTATTAGGATTAGATGATTAATGTTTGATAAACACATTATTCCCATGCCTTTATATGATATGATTGATATGTTGAATTGACTTTTATTAGTCGATTGCTGTTTGGGTGATGTCGACCACCATATATTTGTTTGTGTGTCCACTAACGTATGCAGATATCATGGCTCATAAGAATGTTCCCGATCCGGATCCCACTAATGATGATGATTGGATGCCGAAAGGAAAGGGTAACTATTTCTTAGGTCGACAAATGAAGAAACGGAGCTTAATTGGATCTCTCCATGGATAGTTGGCGAAGCAGCTTATGATTCTCTCCACCTAACGTATCTTGTGCAGGAAAAGTAGTGAATGATACAATTTTTAAACAATTCTGAAAATATTGTTTTGAAAATGGAAAATATTGTTTTGAAAATAAATTGGACTTAAATTTTGGAAATCACGGACTTCATTTTATCAAATCTTAAGTCACTCAATCATCAACTACGGTCATCGATTGAGGGGGAGAGTGATTTAAAATAAAATATTTTCAAACGATATTTCTTCATAAAAGTTCCGGTTTGTACGTAATAAAGTGGCGATCTAAAGATTTAATGTTATGTCATGGTATGATTTTCTTTAAAACTCAAAGATCTTTTAAATAAAAATTTACATTCTTGTTTGATTGTGAAATTGTTTTATTTTACTTAAAGATCTCTTAAAACTATCATACCTGACACTAACAATCTTTAATGTCTAAAATTGATCCTTATCAGTCATTTTTCAAAATTAAATTTTGCCACGTCTTTCCCCAAAATTTTCCAAATGATTTAAATCAATCGAGATCCAAAATCTCAATTGGTTTGAAATTTTTGATCGGGGGAGAGATCGTGATTTAAATCTCAAATCGGTCTTAAAGGGTGATTGTTTCAAAAGCACTCATTCCTTCATGTGCCAAACGATTTTGAAATACATAATGCACATGATTGTGGAGGAGCATTTAACCATAAACCAGAAGAGCTTTTAAATCAGGCACATTTTCTCCCATGTTTTCTAAACCTTATTAAATCACTTGGGATCCAAAATCTCAAAGGGTTTGATATTTTTGATCGGGGGAGAATTTGTGATTTAATAATGAAATTTGATAAATGATGATCGATTTGATTCAAATGTGCATGCTGCTCTCCCATATGTGCTAAACGCTTTCGTATCTCGAAGCACATATTGAGGGAGAGCATTTCATTAAGAAAATAAACTTTCAAGGTACAAATATTTCTATGTTTCAACATAAAGTACCTTGATTGATTTTTTAAATGGTTTCTTAATGGCTTTTGTGATCATGGATGTACTTAAAAAGAACTCTTTCCTCTATGTGATAAAATGATTTCAAATATCCTACGCAAATATTGAGGGGGAGAATTTACCAAGAAAATCAAATGGCTTTTTCTACGGAAATTGTGATCAAAAAATTATTTCAAAGAACTCTTGCCTCCATGTGTTAAAACAATTTAAAAAATCATATGCACATGTTGAGGGGGAGCATTTCTAAATGATCAAAACAATTAAGGTACAAAATGCTTTGATATTATATCACAAGTACCTTGATTGATTTTCCAAATGATTTTTCAATTGGTTTCGAGAAGTAATGAACAATACCAAAAAGACCGACCAATTTACTTTATGCATGGTGTTATAAGGATGGTTAGGTTAGGTATTCGTTCCCACGATCCCGCCAGATCCGGAGGGATCTACCCAGGGACAATCTACTAGATAGTGTAGAGTCCTTAGGTATGATGGAAAAGGAGAAAAATGAGAATACGGGAAGAGTGCGGATCGTCTGAGCTAGTACTAGAATAAACCCAACAAGGTTCTAGTTATGAAGTCTCGATGGCGGTGAAGGGTTGAAGAATGAAAAGAATTGAATGTAAAAGGGTGAAAAGAAATAGCCCTCCATTAATTCAACCTTAGGGCAGGAACCGGGTTCAATACATATGCTACTGGTGTTTACTAAGGTAACACTGGTATTGAAGACAAGACGTCATGGACCCATTGACGCACTACACCTAACTTCCCAAGCTACTCAAGTTCTTCTTAAAAGGACTTGTTTCATTCTCACAGGGAACCTACATAATCTATTGACTTTCTCTTAGAGATTGTTAATATTGAAGAAGGAGACACTCTCCCTAGTCTCCGGCATAAGAAACCAAATGTGCACAATTGAGTCTAAAGCCAAGAGATCATCCACAATATCTCATTAGGACACAAAATTAATGAAGACTTGCTGTTTCACACAATGTGGAAAGTAAGTATATATTGAGAGTCCTACGCATTATCCTTGTGGTATTGCCAGAACATCCGAGTGATATGTAAAAGTACTCACGATGAAGATGGAAATCCCTCTAGAGCCAACATTAAATAAGCTCTTGGTGGGTGACATGTGAGATCTTTCCAAAAGATCAAGCTTGTGACAACTGGACAGAAACGATGGGGCGATTCATTCTTGAATCAATCTTGGTCCAGGAAATGAATTGACGAATACTTTTGGAAAAACCGTTCGATGTGCAAATCTTCTTTTCTCTAGCACATCGAATGTGTATTCATGTGTGGAAAACTAGAAGGGGGTTGAATAGTTTTACCAATTAAACTTCCTTATTAAATATTTAGATCGACTTATGTCAATCTATTTAGATGTGTGTGTTGGATGTTGATAAACAAGCATATAAAAGTATGTAATGAAAAGATAAGAGTAAGAAGCACAAAACCACAACGTGAGTATTTATAGTGGTTCGGCTAAAAGGACACCTTCCTAGCCCTACTCCACTCCCCGAGTCACCTACTCGAGATTTCGTAATCACTACACCAACTCCTTATAGCGGAGAAGCCTTCACAAAGTCGCCTACCCTTTTTCCGGTGCTAGGCTAACCACCGGGTTCTTTCACTCCAAGGTGAACCACACCTACACAACGTCGCCTACCCTTTAATAGGTACTAGGCTAAGTACCTAGTTATTTTACACCAAGGTGAAACACACCTACACAACGTCGCCTACCCTTTATCAGGTACTAGGCTAAGCACCTAGTTCCATTGCAATGGAGGAACTACTACCCAACACTACACCAACGACTAATCCCAAAGGAGATCAACTCCTTTTTACAACATCATCAAGGATATCAATATCCTTGGATCTAGTACTAATCTATCTTGTACTTCAAAATACACCATACCGAATGTACATCTAAGGCACCTTTCACTAATGCCTTTAACTAGATCTTCAAGACACCCTTCACTAATGTCTTGTGTCTTGACTTCTAAGCACCCTTCACTAATGCTTCTAGTCTTGACTTCTAAGCACCCACCACAAGTGCTTATGATATGTACGATAGATACCATTCACTAATATCTTCGTCTTGACACTTGAGACACCTTTCACAAATGTCTTCAACACTTCTTAGGAAAAGAAAAATAATCATAAACAAGAAGAATTCAGTAGTCTTGATGATGAGGAAGCATGGCAACTCATGGACTTGAGCTTGCTCGACTTCAAAGGTGGTGATCTCGCCTTTAAGAGGAACCTAGAAGATCACACAAAAACAAAACTACAAAAATAGATCTCTTGGATATGAGGTTAGAGAGTTTTTAACTCAAGGGGAAAGTATGTTGGAAAGGGGTGAGGAACAATGAAGAAATGGCTCACTATTTATAGAGGAAAAATTCTACTATTCCCCAGATCCCACGGATCCCTCCCACAAGGGATCCATCTAGCGTATAGCTAGGGATCCGTGGGACGCTCCTCTTTACCCATGGGTATTTTGGTTATGGGTCATGGGTCATGGGTTGATCCATGGGTCTTAAGCTAAATACAATGTATCTCTTGAGTGCAATGCACCTAGTCACATGGGTATGGGTCAATACCATGGGTTATGGATATTATCCATATATGATATAAGCATGATGTCATGCAATGGGTTATGGATCAAGGTCCATGGGTCATGGGCTTTGGGTTGTACCCAACTACATTCAATGTATTTGGTCAATGGGTTATGATACTTAAGTTTCTACCCATTTATATTACCCAATATACTACATACTAGTTATGTGTATATTTTACCCAAATATGTAAACACTAGTTGTTGTACATATGTAATATTAAATCATAAAATCACTTATACTTGTTTTAGTGTTTTATGTGAAAATGTGAATATGTTAGAAACTATTAGCTCAAACCATTTACGTATTTTATTTGTTTCGTTAAAATGATTTTACGTTTGTTATCGACAAAACATTAGAAGATCGTAAAATATAAATAAACGTTTTTACGGCTTATTTGTATTAACATCATGTTTTCAAACACAAAAAGTATCTCTGATTGAAAAAATACTCTTGGAAAAACCGTTCGATGTGCAAATCTTCTTTTCTCTAGCACATTGAATGTGTACTCTTTTCAAATACAAAAAGTATTTATGATTGAAAATTGATCTTTCTCATAAAACGTTCGTCATATTGCAAAACTCTTTCTTCTAAGCAATACGCGATTGTTTTCAAATCAATTTTTCATCAATCAGTGAATCTCAATTATTGGTTCACTCACTCCGTGTTGTCTTCTTTGAGACTTTCGGTTTGAGAACAGCTAGAACATTGCGAAACCACGTCAAGGAGATTCTTCGAAACATACCGATCACAGGCAATACTTGTCTTGATCAACGGGGAACCGTGGGCCGTGTACCTCAATTCAACGAAAGTGATCAAAGACACTTTCGTGTGTTTTATTGCTAACTGTTGTTTGTAGGTACATGATAACATCAAATAGTCCTGAATATTAAGTGTCAATTTCCCCCGATAATGCTTATAATTTATATCATTTATATGGATTTACGCTTGTTTTCCATTGTTTTCCACTTTCAGGTAAAATACGAGCATTAGAGCTAAAGAGACGCAGAACTGGAGAAATATCAAAAGATTTATCACAGTATGCTACTTTGAAGAAGTTACGGCGTAATTCATCTCTCACATTACGCCGTAACTATTGCGTGACTCAGAAAACCAACTTATCAGAAGGTTACGGCGTAACTCTTCCCAAAGGCTATGACGTAACTATATTAGGCCAAATGAGGTTCCACGCCGTTGATACTTACACCATAACTATTTCATCAACTACGACATAACCAAGTTTATTGAAGACTACGGCGTAACCACTTATAAGGTTATGCCGTAACTAGCAGATCTAGTGCAAAATACGGAGGAATTGAAGGTTATGGCGTAACTCTTGTTATGGTTACGCCGTAACCCGGATCCGCCTATAAATACCCACAATTCCAAAGATTTCTAATCATCCCATTCCACACACAACAATCGAGAGAACGTGGGAAAAAGCTCAAGGCAGGTCTAGAGGAGTATACTGAGTTGTCTCCAAGGAGAAATCACTCCCCACGATAAGCATTAGCATTTTATATTTTATTTACTTTCAATTCATGTATTTCGTACCTTTGAATATTGAATTGGTTTGTATGATTAATATGAGCGGCTAAGAACCTCTTGGTCTTGGCATAGTTATGATTCCTTAATTGTTTTTTTACGTTTACATTACTTAGTACAATTATTTCTAAGTGTATGCATGCATAGTTTATTGGTAGGCACCCTTGGTTCGGTAGTTTTGAATGGCGGTGAGGCCAATTGCCTAGGAAATATGACCAACCCAACCCTAGGTGAGCGGATTTGAGATGGAAGGCTAAGATATGACCAACCGATGACCCTTTCTACTTGTGCGATTTGACCAACCGATCACCTACCGTTTGGATGAACTTAAGAATTGGGGTGAGTGTTTGTTGCTAACGCCGGGCACTCACTATTATAGATCTAGCATGTAGCGGTACTTAATGACTTGGCTTAGGGGACCGTGAACAACAGGACTTATGAGTGGACACCGACTTCTCCGTGGTGGCATCTTTCTTTGATAGGTTAGGCGAATTGACCAAATGTCGCCCTCTCGACTTTGACCCCACCAAGTAATTGGAAGTAAGTAGACGTAGAAATAACTAGCTAGGAGGATTAACTAGGTTAGCACCACTCTCCTCTATTTATTTACCTTTTACCATTTATCTGCTTTTATTTACTTTATTCTGCTTTAGTAGTTTAATTAATTAATTCCCTATTGAAACCATTATTAATCTGTGACACCTAGACTTAGTAATAATCCAACACACATAGCTCTTGGGACGACCTCGGCTTTACCGATTACTACACTACACGCGACCGGGTACACTTGCCTGTTAGTGCACTAGGGTAGACCATAGGTATAACGAGACTTTATAAATATTAAAACACAGTCAAGAAAACACGTATCAAGTTTTTGGCGCGCTTTCGGGAGTTATATTAGGATTAATATTAAGTCTTTCATTTCGTTTTAAACTTTTCTCACGATCATTATTCGAGTTTTCTGGTTCCATGGAAGTTGTTAATATCGATGACCTCACTCTTGAGGAATACTTGGCGTTGACAAGAGCGGAACAACGGCCGGGTCTTGTAAGACCGGCAAATGGAGCAGATATCCGTTTCGAAATCAAAGACCAATTTATGAGGGAGCTTCGTGCTAACCCTTTTCGAGAAACAGGACGAAGATGCATATGAGCACGTTGAAAATGTCCTATACATCGCTAGCCTTTTCAACATTCGGGTGTGTCTCATGATGTTTGTTATGCTAAGGTATTCCCAATGACTCTTCTGGAGCTGCGGAAGATGGATCGAAGATTGCACGGGGCAATTAATACTGGGCTCTACTTAAAAAGCATTTTATTCGAGATATTGTCCGCCATCAAGATTTCTAACCACTTTTGGAGATCCATAATTTTAAACAAGAAGATTTAATTAAACGTTGTATCAAGCCTGGGATAGATACAACGATCTCCTTTATAAATGTCCTACAAATGATCTGAACAACTAGCAAAAGGTCAACATCTTCTACAAAGGAATCAACGTAACTACAAGGCAGATGATGGACTATCAAGGACCCATCCCGAACATGACTCCTACTCTCGCTATTGAAGCCATTCAAAAAATGGTTGATCACTCTCAAAAATGGCACGATGGAGGAAATAAAAGAAACCAAGGCGGAAGTTTCGATGGAATTGCAGAAATAACCAACAAGCTTGAGAATCTCGGTCGAGATATGCTAAAAATTAGAGAAACTGTTCATGCCATCTAAGTCGGCTGCAAAAACTATGGTGGGGGACATCTGACTAAGAATTGTCCTAAAATTGACAAGGAAGATACGATCGAGGAAGCTAAATATGGAGAGAATAGGCCTTTCTACGGGGATAATCGTAATGGGTATCGTGGAGGACCCCCACCGTATTATGAGCGTAATGAAAGAAGAGCTAACTTGGAGGAAATTATTAACAAGCACCTTGTGGATACTACCAAAAGGCAAAAGGAGCAAGAGGAATGGCTGAAAAATTTCCAAGATAATACAAACAAGAGCCTTTCTTCCCATGAGATATCACTAAATAACTTGGAAACTTTAATTGGAAAGCTTGGCGACGAGGTACAAAAAAGAAATGAGGAACAAAAGAACAAATCTACTATATGTAAGGCTGTATTCTCGACAATGACAAGTCCTCGATGAGTCTAATACGATGGCGAAAGTGAGTTACGCCGTAATCACCTCTCGAGTTACTGGCGAACTGTAATTCAAGCAAAGACACGGGTACCAAGGTCTACAACTCTAAAAGGAGAAGTCATTGGTGTAAGGCTATTGCAATTGGCGATGGGGAATGCTACGACATGGGCCTCGTGTAATCCTCGGAAAACTGCGATGGAGGAGTTGATAAAGAGAGGGTAAATGATGACAGATACATGCGGACTACACTTAACGACGAAGAAAGGTTAGCCAAATTCTCGATTAACGAAGTGGAAGGACCACCTATCAAGCATTACTGCAAACCCTTACTTGTCACGAAAGATGAGATTACTCACACTTGGCCAGCGTGCAACCCTTTTCGTAAATATTGCAACGGAGGAGGTAATGTGAAGAACGAAGTTTGGATATGCCCACATGAATCTGGGAGGCATGGCGTTGATTTTGGAGATCTATCATTCGAGATTGGTATTCAAGAAGAGATTCGGGGACACAATAATTAATTCGGTTTTGTTTAGAAATCTGAACTCAAATATGAAAACATATTCTTCGAGGAAAACCATTAAGCCCCTCGATGATATTCCTTTGAAAATGACAATGACAAAGGAACTCAAAATCATTGGTGTGAACAAATTAAGACCGTTGACGGAAATGTTTGGGCTTCCCGCAACCCTTTGAGTATGAATGTGACGGGGAAGCAGCATTGAGAGAGCTAGGGAAGACGAGTTCCTATGGACTTCAATTAATGATTCTGAAAGAACAAAATTGCCTTGGCCAGATGATCTCGGATTCGACGATTGGGTAGAATCAAATACGGAAAAATTGACGCGTTAACTAAAGAGAAAATATGGAATGGATGTATGAGCAAAGATCAACCTAACAACGAAATTCCTAATGAAAATGACACCAAGGACTTGTCTAAGATAGAAAAAGAAGAATGCAAGCAAATACTCGTTGAAATTTCACCTAACGATGACCAACTTAAAAATACCGATTTCGACGACGATGATTTTGATTACCTCGAGTTACAAGGTGAAGACGGTTTGATTGACCCAGATGATGAAGTACACGAGAAAAGAAGATGCAAGCTTCTTGGCATCCCGTTTAAGAGACCACCACCAATTATAGCCAAAAATATGAGTTTACGCGATACCATTTGGGACCTGAAGAAAATTTTGCAAGATTCGGAAGATTGAAACCAAAGAATATCTCCGCACTGCCACAAATGTCAGTTGGGTTAGGCATAACTTAATGAAAGACATGGAGGAAGTCGGGGAAGTCCAAAGGCCCCCATAGAAGCCCCGAGGCTCTGAGTCAAACTTAAAGACTCGTAAATAAAGAAAAGTGCTCTTTCAGGAGACAACCCGAATTATCCCTTTCTCTTATTTTATTTCCATTTCTGTATGGTTTTGTGTTTTCTAACCATTTTTGCAGGATACGAGGAAGTAATTGTTGCTGCAGTTTGCTTATCTGACCAGAGTTACGGCGTAACTCATCTAAGTGATTACGCCGTAACCAACCTTTTTGCAGCAGAATTCTTGACGCATTAATCATTACGGCGTAATACCATTTACGTAGTTACGCCAGTAACCACTCGCTTTGCAACTTATGTCGGGTTTTGACGATTCTGGCGTAACTTCCTCAAAAGAGTTACGACGTAACCTTCCTATGCTTTAATTCTTTCATTTTAAAACACAGTAACCTTGTATTAGTATTTTAAATGAACTTTGTGGGTGTGTTCCCTATAAACCCTCATGAGACTTCACTCGTCCACTTGGGACACCAAGTGGTTTAAAAGGCTTGTTGCATATGCTAAAATGAAACCGTGATTCCTACGAAAATGAGTTAGGTTTTTTTCATTTTTTTCTTTTAGAATTATGCTTGTCGAGAGTGTGGTTTCGTGGATTGAAGTTTGTTCATGATGCTTATACGAAGGCGTCTCTTTTCGTGGGCCTTCTTTCTTTACGGAGTAAATTTCAGGGAAGTTCTCGCTCTAATTCTATTTTTCTCTTCACCTTTATTTAATGCTTAGTACAAGAGGGACTTTGTACAATTCAAGTGGTGGGATGGGAGTAGAATTATCTCTTGAACATTATTTTGCCATCATTTTTCTAGTTTATTTTGAAAAATTATGCCATTTTTAAAATTTTGACATGTTTTTCTTAACCTAACTAGAGTAGACCTTAGCCGAGCACATACAACCCTTGATATATTATGGTGAGATTAGCCTTATCCGTTTCCAATATTTTTTTATGAGTGTGCCGGTAGCTTGTAAACTTTAGAACTTGGCCTTTGCATCATTTCGAGACCATAGACGAGGTATGTTGAGTTAGCTCGATGTATTTAGAATTTTCAGTTTTAGAAGGCAATATTATAGGATTATCACCCAAATAGCCTACCATTGTGTGTCTATCGATTAGTCACCTCGACTTCTCGACCCCCATGTGAAACCCTTTTGTTGCACTCACCTTTAGTGCAAGATACCCCTAGTTACACCCATCTGAGCCATTCCTTTCATTTTGTTAACCCGATATATTGTTTCGATACACCTATACACCTTAGTCTACCCTGTAGTCTTTATTTGTGCTTGGGAAGTCATCATTTGCCTAAGTTCAAGGTTCGAGTGGAATGTTTTGGAAATCACGATTTCATCGATAACATTCCTGAATATCATTGAAGACCCCCCGAATTTCCATTGTTCATCTCAAGTGGGGGGATATTATGTTTAGTTATTATTATGTTGAAAAAAAATAATAAAAAATAAATAAAAAATTGTTGTTATGTTATTGTAAAGTGCGATGTTATAAGCACTATGGGCTTTATAGATTTAGTATCGAGGAGGCCACCTCGGTCACATTTGAAGATTGGAGTTGGTGATTATGCCAACAGTTGGAGAAAAGGTGGTGTGCCCATCACGACGTCCTCTAATGACACATCTACCTTATATTTCATGATCCGGTTTCTGAACTTTGGGCGGACGGTGAAGTGGTGATGACTTGGTTATAGATTTAGACCACTTGTTTTTATTTTACACCATTTATACATCCCATGTCTTATCCAAGTCAGTTCAGGTGATGCTTTTTGGTGTCTTGTCCATGGATTTGGTCATGTATCATTGATTTTGTCCACTTCGCGTGACATGTTAGCAATGACGAGTCACCCTTAACCTTTGTCGTGTCTACCCATATTGCCATCGATAATTGTTTAGCCCTTAACTCTAGTGGTGGAGATTTGTGTAACCGCCAAGCTTATGATAGAATACATGCTATGACCGTGCGATTGAGTGATCACCCCGAAATTGACACTTAGAATAGTTGAGATATTTGAGTGTTTTGTTCCCCTTTCGTGAGGTGTTTGGCTTTGTTTTATTCTAGCATAAGGGATTAGTAAACTTTTATTTTCCGGTTATGGGAGATATCTTTTAGGAATCTTTCTAATAAGGTCTACTTGAGGGCAAGTAGAGTTCAGTGGGGGATATTTGATAACATCAAATAGTCCCGAATATTAAGTGTCAATTTTCCCGATAATGCTTATAATTTATATCATTTATATGGATTTACGCTTGTTTTCCATTGTTTTCCACTTTTAGGTAAATTACGAGCATTAGAGCAAAAGAGACGCAGAACTGGAGAAATATCAAAAGATTTATCACAGTATGCTACTTTGAAGAAGTTACGGCGTAACTCATCTCTCACATTACGCCATAACTATTGCGTGACTCAGAAAACCAACTTATCAGAAGGTTACGGCGTAACTCTTCCCAAAGGCTACGATGTAACTATATTAGGCCAAATGAGGTTCCACGCCGCTGATACTTACACCGTAACTATTTCATCAACTACGGCGTAACCAAGTTTATTGAAGACTACGGCATAACCACTTATAAGGTTATGTCGTAACTAACAGATCTAGTGCAAAATACGGAGGAATTGAAGGTTACGGCGTAACTCTTGTTATGGTTACGCCGTAATCCGGATCCGCCTATAAATACCCCACTAATTCCAAAGATTTCTAATCATCCCATTCCACACACAACAATCGAGCACGTGGGAAAAAGCTCAAGGCGGTCTAGAGGAGTATACGGAGTTGTCTCCAAGGAGAAATCACTCCCCACGATAAGCATTAGCATTTTATATTTTCTTTACTTTCAATTCATGTATTTCGTATCTTTGAATATTGAATTGGTTTGTATGATTAATATGAGCGGCTAAGAACCTCTTGGTGCTGGCCTAGTTATGATTCCTTAATTGTTTTGTTTACGTTTACATTACTTCCGTACAATTATTTCTAAGTGTATGCATGCATAGTTTATTGGTAGCCACCCTTGGTTTGGTAGTTTTGAATGGCGGTAGAGGCCAATTGCCTAGGAGATATGACCAACTGACCCTAGGTGAGCGGATCGAGATGGGAAGGGTAAGATTTGACCAATGGCGACCACTTTTCTACTTGTGCGATTTGACCAACCGATCACCTACCGTTTGGATGAACTTAAGAATTAGGGGTGAGTGTTTAAGTTTCTAACGCCCGGTACTCACTATTATAGATCTAGCATGTAGCGGTACTTAATGACTTGGTTTAGGGGACCAGAACAACATGACTTATGAGGGACACCGACTTCTCCTGTGGTGGCATCTTTGCCGATAGGTTGGGGAATTGACCAAATGTTGTCCTCTCGACTTTGACCCCACCAAGTAATTGGAAGTAAGTAGACGAGACATAACTAGCTAGGATGATTAACTAGGTTAGCACCACTCTCCTCTATTGATTTACCCTTTACCATTTATCTGCTTTTATTTGCTTTATTCAGCTTTAATAGTTTAATTAATTAATTCCCTATAGAAACCATTATTAATCTGTGACACCTAGACTTAGTAATAATCTAACACACATAGCTCTTGGGACGACCTCGGCTTTACCGATTACTACACTACACGCGACCGGGTATACTACCCATTAGTGCACTAGGGTAGACCATAGGTATAACGAGACTTTATAAATATTAAAACCTAGTCAGTAAAACCTGCATTAGTACATTTGGACGGTTGCAGCTTATCAGAATTGAGAAGTCAATCCAAAGCCGCATGCTCACAACATCCACACTTAATTGAAGAAATCATGACTAGTGCGTATCTACATAACCTGGCTCTGATATTTTTATACAATGCTTCTGCTACGCTTCTGCAAATATCATGAACTAGTAAAGCTTCCGCTACTCTGATGGAAAGATGTCATGATCCTGAAAGTGTGAGCATGTCGGTCCAAAAGTCACAACATCACATGAAGGCAACACTACAAAGGGTGATCCAGATATTTATTGTGGCTGATGATCTCAAAGAAAGCTCGAAGATCATCAAGATGTAGATCAGTTCAAAGACCTCCACTGAAAGTACAAAGTATGCGGACTTTGAAGAATCGCTACTAAAGCACAAAGTTACAGAACTTGAAGAATTGAAGTCTACGAGCTCAGAACTAAAGACAAAGAAAGAATGCTAGGATTCAAAATGTAAATCATGGGGTGACCTCCTTTAGGGGGAGATTGTTAGGAATTGGAAATTCCATAAGGAAGTGTCTGTCACCCCAATTATAGTCTAGCATATGTTAGCTCGTAGACTTGTTGTTATTTACGTTTTTTGGTAGTTAATTAGTTAGTTAGTAGCGTAGATTAGTTTAGAGTAACATCGTGGAGGAAGGACGGGTCTTTACCCACTGTATGCCTGATCCACAGCCCGAGAGGAGGGCGTATTGTTTGAACTATAAATACCCCTTCCATCCTTGGAAGGGGTGGAACTCTTGAATCTAACCTTGCATTTTCTTGTTTATCTCTCTAGAATTCCCTCTCCTCTCTTAATCTCTCTAAACATGGCTCTCTTTTTTAATCATAATCCTAGACCACCCGAATCATCTAAACAACATAAAAAATATGATCCTACACAATTTGCATTATTCTTCCTCCAAAACACTTTATCTTCCATGTTAAATTACAACAAAATACATTTCATCTTCATTTAAAAAAAAAAAAAAAAAAAAAAAACTTTACACCTCTAACCTCTCGTCGTGCATTTGAAGAGGTACACGACGGCGAGCCATGACATGCTAGCGCGGTGTCACGGCGAGGGAAGTCGAGGTGCCACATAGGCACGGCGAGGTCCACGGCGAACCCACACCCAATGCTCTTAGACACAAGCTGTGCTTTCACTTCTTTCTGAATACAAAAACTCACTCTACGAAAGATAAAAATACAGCTCTTAGCAGTATTTGAGTAGCTAATACGAATAGACTTAATACGTGAAAGTGTGTCCAAAGCCTCCGTAACGAATTCCCATAACGAAGAAATAGTTGTATGAACTTCTATCAATTGTGTTCACATTTGGACGCATACTTACAATTTATTTCGGTATAAACTTAATCTTTGTATATTTTTATATGAAACTACAATAATATATGTTACATATTTTAAACTTTATATTCGTATGAAAATAGTTTAAACTTGATCTTAATATGATTTGTATTACTAATTCATGTTTTCTAATCTTTAGAATGCGTGATCCAAAAATTTCAATTATTGTGTAATGTTGCATGTATCAAAATTGTCTAATTTAAAATTAGTATAACATAAAATTATAATATACCAACTTCATTCTATGTAAACTCATGAAATTATTCCGTCAATCGGATGAGTCTTAGATCTAGCGATACGTATATAAAACTAAGAGTAAAATACACCGTTCGCCTTAATCTTGTACATGCGCATCACGTTGGACCAAACCTAGACGTTTTCATCGATGGAGGTCCAAAACAATGCTTTTATACTCTAGACAAGTCCCTTGACCAGGATTGCCAAAGTCAACATAAACTTTCTGGGTTTACATCGAGAGTATAAAAGATCATTCATAATTTTAACATGACATAGTTAAAATCTAACCCAACATGTATTCCCTGGCCATAAAAGAGATGTACATTCTGCTTGGTTCTTTTCTTTCTATTGAATTTTAGATGCCAAAGAAAGCAGTTTGAAGCAGCTTGGATAAAGCACAAAGATGATCCAAACTTATCAACACTTTCTCCATTATTGACTCTGTAAACTAACATAGCAAATGACCTTGCCCAATTTCAACCTGATAATGACTGATAGATCACATGAACGATCCAGTTTTTTCCAACAATCCAACCTACATCAGGTTCTGGTCCTCATCATTTTTTATTTTACGATGAAGATGTCCACTAGATTTCTGCTTTACTTGTTTGCAGTGGTTAAGCTGTATACAATTGTTGTGAATGATGAAACAGTTAGTTACACTATGCCGAGTTAAATGGTTTTGTTGTATAGAAATGAGTAATTATAAATTGGAGTTAATTACAAGAAATATGTTTCGCATTTCAACCTTCTTGTTAATTGACCGTTTGTTTAAATATGGGTGTGGTTGCATTGTAAATGATAGATAATGAGACACTCTGTATGCAACATGAAATTGGCCGTTTGTTTATTGAGGACAATTGACATCAGTCTATCTTCATGTGTGCACTAAACCATGTGAAACTGTTAGAAAATTTCATATTATGTAAAACATAGGTTGCACTATTCTAAGTTTGATGCCATTTTTTTCTTGATTTCATGTAAACATCTGTATCTATGTTGTTCTTTTGTTGGGTAAAAGTATGCAATCTGGTTGTATCGTTCGCAAAGGACATCGAGCATTCTGTGATAGTAACTGGAATTTGGTCCAATAGGGACCATAATGAATTGATGACAACACATTGGAAATTAACCAAGTTCAGCATAAGAACTTAAGCCTGTGATATGCAATGCAAGCATGCAACTAATGTTTCCTCTCACAGCATACATAGATTGATAATGTTATACCAGTATCATCCTATATCATTACTTCTATAATGCTACAATAGATAACATTATACATGATGTTCAGATGTTTATAGGTGAACAATGTGGTATTTAGATGTTAACCAGAGCTCTTTTAAGAAAGGAAGGATTGAAACTGAGACATTATTAAGCTATGGCAGGGGAAATTGGTAGGGGATCAATATGCGAAAAATCGTCGGATTGACCTGACTAGAGAAGACCCATGTGACTCGGTTTTTAAAATGACCATTCTGATCCGGTTTCTAAAATAACATTCATTAAATTCAATAACCACCCATGCTTGCCATTATTTACAAGAACAGTTTTTTAACAGGAAACACAAGAACAGTTATTTTGATAATTTCATTAAATATCTTGGCATAAATATTTACATCAACACATAGCATTAATCAATGGAAATCTACACCTCCGCAGTACATGTCATGAAATTTAAGATGCTTTAAGAGATAAAATAAAAACGAACTAGTAATCCTGTATTATCCTAAAACCATCTTAAAAATCTAAGACCGTCAAAGACCTCGCTTCAACACACTGACTAAGTTGCAACATATTATAGATATGCGACGAGTCTCAACGAATGCCATGGCTGCCATAGAGGGGAACAGGGATAGGGTATGAGCTGGTTGGTAGTAAGTGGAAATGGATACAGCATAAATGTACCTCTCTTTTGTGGTCAGGGAATACATGTTGGGTTAGATTTTAACTATGGCATGTTAAAATTGTGAATGGTCTATTATACCCTCGATGTAAACCTAGAAAATTTTTGTTGACTTTGGCAATCCTGGTCAAGGGACTTGTCTAGAGTATAAAAGCATTGTTTTGGACCTCCAGCGATGAAAACGCCTAGGTTTGGTTCAACACGTGATGCGCATGTACAAGATTAGGGACGAACAGTGTATTTTACTCTAAAACTAATAAGATACTTTAAGTATAACTTTAATAAAAAAATGAATAACTTAAATACCTTATTCACATTATATATGTGAAGGGATACTTTTTTTTTTTTTAAAAGAAAGGGTAAACTTTTGAAAGTATTGTTGGTAAACACGTTGGCTGGATATGCAATTTTCAGGCTGCCGAAACTTGATTATCATGTGATAATCAAAGTAATAGGATACTTTAAGTATAACTTTAAACAGAAAAAATGCATAACTCAAATACCTTATTCACATTATATTTGTGAAGGGATAAGATGTTTCTTTTTTCTTAATAAAAAAAGGTAAATTTTTTGAAAAGATTTTTGGTTAGCACTTTGGCTGGATATGCGATTTTCTGTCTGCCGAAACTTGATTATCATGTGAAATATTATGCATTCACAAATAAAGTGTTAACTTGGATTGACGGATCTTTGACAGTAATGCAATATTCACGTTTCTGTTTCAATAAAATTAGTCACAAGGAGCATGTATATTATGCGTGGCTTAGACAATTGGCCGAACTAATTCTCGCAAGTTTCAAATAATTTCAAAAATAAATATTGATTATTTAACTGCATAAGCGCGTGCATGTCCTTAGGAACTACAACAGCCGCTTCAAGTAGTCGCTAATTAGTAGTTACCATCTATTATCTAGTTATTATGGAACACAAATGAATTTGCAACTCAAATAACTCATAAGGATTGGCATGTCCGTATAAGACCATGGGGTATGGTAACTCAAACGCACGCCATTTCCAACGTGGAAGCCAAAGTGGCGCCGCCACCCTCATGCCACCATACCCTAACCTGCTCTCGCCACTTCCCAAGCCACTTAAGTGGCATGTGTTACTTTCGGAAAAAGACAAACAATTAATCCAAGTACCCTCGTCCCTCTTTGATTACCAAGAATCACAGTCTCTACTTCTCTTTAATGGGTAAACTATTCCGGTGATTTTGTTTGATCGAAAAATGGAAGAAAAAAAGAGAGGTAACAGGGAATGGGTAAGAAAGGTGGGGTAGGTGGGATCTGAATTGGTTAAAAGCACTTTATTGATTATATATAATGTGGAGAAGTTTTATCAATAATGTTGATGTGTGTGCAACTGTGCATTATCTAAATATTTGTGCATTATCCAAATGTTTGTGTAAATATAATGAGGAGAAAGTTATCAATAATTATTACTACGTACTTATTAGTACTAAAATATACTAGTAGGATTTTTTGGTATATAGTTTGCGAAGATATATACAGTATGTACATTTATTATTATTTTTTTAGTTTGTTTAAAAAATGTAAAAGAAAATAAAATGGTAGATGGGGTCCAAATGGTATGTTATGAGTGAAGGGGTGTTTTGATGTGTGAGTGTTAAAAGTAAAGATGTTGAAGTGGCGCTGAGATGACATTGAAAAAGGGGAAATGGCATGCCATGACACCCCATGCTCTAAGTATGGTTTTCTCTTTAATGTTGTGTCAGAAAATATTTTCTAATAATACGGTGGTTACTTGTACGATAAGCTTACCAAAATTAATATAAAAGGCTAAAGATAGGCAAGTAAAGATAAAAATTATAGAAGAAGAACTTGCATATATCATTACAAAAGCTTAAGAGTATGTTTGACGAAAATTTTATAAAGCATTTAACATTTGAATATTAAAACTTATTTACTATTTTATCTTATATAAACAATTTGAAATAAGTATGTCCTAACTTTTTGTTTTCAATAAAAGGGCAAATCAAAAATGATTTTAGTATGCTTAGCAAAATGTGAGAGGCTACACGAATTGTGGTGCATTACCAATTTAGAGTTGAGATTAATATATATCTCATATTAATTATATATTTAATAAATCAATCTTAGCCATTTATTTTTTATCAAAATTAATAAAAAAAATCATTTTTTACCTTTTTCCAAAAACAACATATCTTACAAACGGTAAATCTTCAAACTATAAAAAATTCACGCCGTCGCGACGAGAATTAAATTATCATTCTATAAATATTCATTTCTCTATATTTCGGCAAACTTTTTTTTTTTCAAAAATTCCACCCAGAAAAATCACGTATTATTTGTAAAATCATATATGATTTTTAAAAATCACATGTGATTCGATTTTTACAAATCACATATGATTTTTTTCAAATCATTTATGATTTTTACAAATCACATATAATTTGCAAAAATCATCAGTGATTTATAAAAATCGAATAACATGTGATTTTCACAAATCTCATGATTTTTCTGGGTCAAAATTTTGAAAAAAAATGTTAAAAATATAAATAAGTGCATTATCTATAGAAAGATAATTTAATTCTCGTCGCGATTATATGATTTGTTTTCTCGTAACGATTAACGATTTGCGAGATATTTAATTTTTTTTTAAATGTGAAAGTTTATTTTTTTTGTTTTGATTAAAAAAATAAATGATTATGATTTGTTTATTGGATTTACGGTAAATTTGAGATCTATATTGAACTTTTGCCTACCAATTTATTCAGTTTTTTTGTATAAACCTGTTTTGATTGTTGTTGATTTGCTAAGAATTCAATAAAGAACGTCGTTAAATTCTGGTTTGAATGTAGTTTTGGGATTAGTTTATAATATTTTTGCAATATTATAAAAAAGCCCAATTTATATTACACCAATACACAAAATAATACTTTATCCGTTTCTTTTAGTCGTATATTTAGCATAACCCAAGTCTTATATGTATGGGCTAAGGCTCGATTATTATTTGTTAGGGTTACTTATCTATATATTGTATGATACGACGATTATAAATACACGAAAGACTTTGATACTTACATGATATCAACCACACAAAGCCGATCCAACCCTAACTCACCCTAATCGTTCCTTCTTTCATTATTAAATTCCTTGTTTGTTTGTTGTCGATTGTTGGTTCTTGTGATAACCAGTCGACGTTTATTACTGGTTTGTTGGTGTCGATCGTTGGCTATTAAATTGGTAGCCATTCGATGAGACACGTCTAATGATTTTGGTGTGCTTAATGATTTGGATGAGGGTTCTAATGTTCATGTAGAACCTAGCGCTAACATTCCTTCAAGCAACGCGTATACTGCAACTATCTGTTGATGGAAGACATTTGAAAAACTATGAAAGCATCCCGAGTCCTCCAATGCTCCTCCGCTTATTTCGAATATCACTATAATGAAACTACTAGTTCTTTTGGCATCTGACGGTTCTAAAGGTGGTAGTGGAGTGGGTATTAGGAGCTTATTGGAGCAGTTAAAGGAGGATACCTATGACCAAAACCGTTATGACGATTATGAATTTGATGATTGTGATCTAACTGATGCACAATTGAAGTTTGCTAATACTTATGACATTAGTCTCTATAGTCAACTTAGATAGGTTGTTTATTTTGTTTTGCATAAGTATGACATGTCATTTCTTATGCTAGTTTAAGTCTTAAGCAGTCTAGGCACTTTTAGTTTGCCTTTTTAAGCTGAGGTGTGGGATTCACCCACATCCGTTGTACTTAATTCTTTTTTAGTAATAATATTTTACTAGGAGTAACTCTTTTACCCAAATAAAGGTGGGTCCCACTTTATTAAAGGCAAAAATGAAATGACAGTCTAGCAAAAAAAAGAAAGTTGGTCGCACAAAACGTGACTTAGATCTAGCAAAAAACACCCCTCTTAGTTTTGGACACGCGTCGAGATTTTTATGAGGTCGCACGATCTAGCGGTTGTAAAAGACTGATTTTAAAAATTCTGTTATTTTTATTAGAAAATGAACCCACAATTCAAAAATAAACCACAGTTGAATGATTTTTTTAAATATGCCATAATATACCCCATTGACTAGATTAGATTTTTTTTTTTTTTTTACACCATCTATTTGATTATTTTGTATTTTTTTAAATGTTATAGTTATATCTTCTAGTTTTAAGATTTTGACAAAAAAGATTTTTATCATTATTATTATTATTATTTATTTTTTTACTATTCCAAATAATAATAATAATAATAATAATAATAATAATTTTTTTACTATTCCATTATTATTATTATATTAAACTTTATTAAAAACTCATAGGATTTTACAAAAATTAGTGGGAAAAACTCATAGAAACCAACCTGGCCCCCCACACCTCTAAAGAATAAAAAACCAATCCTATTAAAAATATGAACCGCAACACGCGCTCCAATGTCTTGAGTCATAGAGAATCGTCGAATGCGCTTTAGCAAGGTTATCGCATCCTTCTAGTTCGCCAAAAGAAGAAAAAGAAAAGGGAGAAACCCATATCCAATATCCACACATTTAGCATCGATTTGACTCGTTTCGTCGTGCGGCGTCAATGATCGCACGCCCGGCATAAAATCGGTCATCCCAGATTGCGTCGGGCGACGATCCCGTAAGATCAACGCACATCACGCCCACTATCCCAAGAGTAAAGCAATATATCGGTGGTCGCAATGATCCGTCCCCATCTCCATAAAGCCCAATATCCACCTCCTTACGAGCGTAAATACGGACCGAGCATATATCAACAAGAACATCACGCACAAGGTTATGCCGATGTTTAATGCCAACAATACCCGCACACGAAACAGTGATCCCCATAAATATCTCCGGAAAATACATTAGAACAAGTTGAACACGGTGCACGAACAAAGGAAAGAGGAACACCCAACCGATAGCACAAGACACAACGATAAGCTCGGCATTCATAGTTTGTCCCACCCGGATATCGAGCCACCCTAAGCCAATCCAGTATGATCCTCCTTTAGAACTCCATAACGCCATCTCGCCGAGGAGAAAGATGGAATGTAGATTCAACCGTTTGGGTAACCGACCGAAATATATATCTGCCAATTTTTCATAAGTTTGGGGGCAGCGACCTCGCTAGGGTTACTCAAAAGGTCAATATCCATATTCACATTAAAATTACGTAGAGCATCATCAAAAGATTATTATTATTATTATTATTATTATTAAAATTTACATAAAGTTGGATGATAGTTTAGACACAATTTGTGCTCCCACTCTTTTTTGAATACAAAAACTCACTCTATGAAAGATAAAAAAAATACATCTCTTAGCATTATTTGAGTAGCTAATATGAATAGACTTAATACGTGAAAGTGTGTCCAAAGCCTTCGTATCAAATTTCCATAACAAAGAAAAAGCAAATGGTATGAATTTTTATCCATTGTCCTCACATTTAGACGATACTCACATTTTAGACGATACTTCCTCTTTTCTTCTCCATTATTATTATTATTATTATTATTATTATTATTATTATTATTATTATTATTATTATTTAATTATCAACATCACTTTATTAAAAACTCAAAGGATTTACAAGAAGTTAGTGGGGCCGAGATACTAACCGGGCTCCCACTCTCTAGCTATAGAAAAGCTAATCCTACTAAAGATATGAGAAGCATCACTTTATTATTATTATTATTATTATTATTATTATTATTATTATTATTATTATTATTATTATTATTATTATTATTATTATTATTATTATTATTATTATTATTATTATTATTATTATTATTATTTATTTTATTTTTTATAAATCACACTTTTATTTAAAAACTCATAGGATTACAAAGATTAGTGGGGAGCCTCGAAACCAACTGAGCCCCACACCTCTAGAATGGTAAAACCAATCCTATTAAAGATATTAATCGCGACGCTCCCAATGTCCCGAGTCATCGAGAAACGTCGAATACGCTGAGTAAGGTGACCGCATCTTTCTTAAGTTCTCCAAAAGAGGAAAAGAGAAGGGAGAAACCCATACCCAATATCCGCACATTTGGCATCATACTTGACCGCTTCTGTTGAGCAAGATCACCGATCACTTGCCTCAGTATAAAATCAATCAACCCAAATTCGTCAAAGGCGACGAACCCGTATTATTATTATTATTATTATTATTATTATTATTATTATTATTATTATGATTAAGTCAAAATTGAAACAATTATTATTATTATTATTATTATTATTATTATTATTATTATTATTATTATTATTATTATTATTATTATTATTATCAACACTTTTATTAAAAACTCATAGGATTTACAAAAATTAGTGGAATAAGAAACTAATCCACCCCACACCTCTAGCAATAACAAAGGTGTTGATATTATTATTATTATTATTATTATTATTATTATTATTATTATTATTATTATTATTATTATTATTATTATTATTATTATTATTATCACTTTATTATTATTATTATTATTATTATTATTATTATTATTATTATTATTATTATTATTATGAGAGAAGTCCAAAATACATCCATGTGGTTTGTCCATTGTCTCGTTATACATCCTCGTGGTTTTTTTGGCACACAAACATCCCTCCGTTAATAAAGTTGGCCACTATACATCCATTCGTTAGTAAAATCAGTCAATGAAGACTAACGATGCAAATTATTTCTCCGTTATCTCCTATCGCAAGTTAAAATATTTATATTTTTAGTCCTCATTGACTATTTAACTTATGAAGAGATGTATGGTGGCCAACTTTACTGACAGAGGGATGTATGTGTATCAATTTTATAAATAAATAAAGAAAAAGGGACAACATAGGCTCGAGTTAGTTGAGATTAGTGAAATTCAAGGTGGGTGTGTGT
>CM040239.1:149811890-149835209 GCA_022545495.1 Chrysanthemum lavandulifolium | reverse complement strand
ATCTAGATCACAGGAACCAAGTGTTAAACCGAATGGGTTAAGAAAGAAAGTATCACGAGGACAAACAGACTTTCAACAAAAAGTGAATCGATGTGTTTTATAATACAAGAAAAGAGAATGAATTTGCAAAAGAGAGTTCTTGAAAATCCGAAAAGTTTTGAAAATCCACATGCTAAAAATCAAAAGATAATTATGGATCATGTTTTGAAAAATAATGGAAATTACATACTCAAAGAATTTGAGTTTGTAACTCCACAAGGGAACACAAGTCGAATGGCTTGGGTTCCTAAAAGAAACTAACTTTCTAAATCTTTGTGCGGGCAACCCGTAAGAGGAGCTTAAAGATCATTTGATTGTAGATAGTGGTTGCTCGGAAGTATGACAGAGACAAGGATATTTTGTCTCGATTTTAGATCTATTAGTGGAGGAAGAGTTGCATTTGGGAATGATCCCAATGGAGGAAGAATTATTGGGAAAGGAACTATCAAAGCGGGGACGTATAGATTTTGAGAATGTTAGATATGTGAAGGAGCTCAAGTTCAACTTATTATCGGTCTCTCAAATCTGTGATAAAAAGCATCTGTATTATTCAACGACACGAATGTCTCATCCTTTCCTCCGAATTCAAGCTCGTTGATGATAACTTGGTAGTTCTCGAGTACCAAGAACCAATGATGTGTATAGTCCGGACATGAAGAGTCTTCACTCTTATGGAAGAGCCACGGTTTAGTGGCAAAAGCAACATCGAAGAAGCACATCGATGGCATAGAAGATTTGGACATGTAAATTTCAAGAATATCAACAAAGCGGTCAAAGGCAATTTAGTTAGAGGTTTACCTTCAAAGACTTACAAGAATGATCACTCTGTTTGGCGTGTAAGAAGGGTAACAACACAAAGCTTCATGCAAGAAGCTTGAGGAGAGGACAATTAGAGAACCTTTGAGTCAAGTATATATGGATTTGTTTGGACTGTTTTGTGGCAAGTTTAAACAAGAAAAAGTCTTTTAGTTGTTACAGATGATTGCAGAGATTCAGTTGGGTATGTTTCTTGGGATTTAAAGATGATACTTTTGATGCTATTCAAACACTAATAATAGCACTTGAAAACCAATTGAGACTCAAGGTCGAGGTATTAGATGTGACAATGGAACCGAATTCAAGAACAAGCTTATGGATGAATTTTGTGCTAACAAAGGAATCAATAGGAGTTCAATGTTGCAAGAATACCACAATGAGAATGGTGTTGCATAGAGGAAGAATAGGACTTTGATTGAAGCACTAGAACTATGCTTGCAGATTCACAACTACCTATTCAATTCAAATCAAGTCGTAAACCGCTTGCTATGTACTTAACAGAGTATCGATCACCAAACCACGATGAAGACACCCTATGAGTTGTTGATGGGCAACAAACCCAACATTCGCTTTATGAAGCCTTTTGGATGCCCTCTTACTATTTTAAACACAATTGATAATCTGGGAAAGTTTGATGGCAAGTCCGAAGAAGGATATTTATTGGGTTATTGTACTAACAATGAGGGATTTAGAGTGTACAATGAGTCACTAAGAAGATTCAAGATTGTCTTCATGTTGAGTTTTAGAAGATCAAGAGAATCGAAAAGGTAAAGGTCCCGATTGGATGTTTGATCTTGAATTTTTAACTCCTTCTATGAATTATGTATCCGTCGAGAAGAAAATCAACACGTGTATAATGGAGAAGATTCACGTATGTTGTTCATGGAGTTCACATTAGACCGATGTTGTTCACGATAAAGATCCAAAGCAAAGTCTCGATGCACCAAAGGTAGCAATCTTGATATACCAAAATCTTCACTATCTCACGAGGATCAAGATATTCAAGAGACACTTAATCGATGCTTTTACAAGATGTAATGGCACATTCTTATTCGATGAACAAAGAAGAGCTTATGAAGAAGCAAAGAAAAGAATAAGATCAGAGTATTCTCACGATTTTGGACAAGATTTTCGAACAAAGTCTTCTTTGCCAATTAATGATGCTTTAGATGATTTGGATGATCCTACCATGCCCGGTTTAGAAGAAACCGATGATGAGTTTGAAGATGAAGGTATTTTCTCATATTCCAATGAAGATGCCGATTTAACTAATTTGGATGATACTTATGGAGTTCCACGCCTCTATCTTAAGAATTCATAAGAATCATCCTCTTGACCAAATCATTGGTCCTTCTACTGGAGTGATGACAAGACACAAAGCTAAGAGTTTTACTAAACCTCATAATGCTTTACTTAGCTTTGTCTATAAACGAGCAATTTGAATCATAAGGACCATCAAACATTTCATTTACTTGTTTTATTTCTCAAGAGGAACACAAGAATATTGCTCAAGCATTGACTAAATAAAGTTGGGTTGAAGCTATGCAAGAAGAATTGTTACAATTCAAACTTCAAGAAGTTTGGGTATTATGTGATCTTCCAGATGGGAAGAAAGTTATTGGAACCAGATGGGTTTTCAGAGTCAAGAGAGATGAATGAGGTAATGTCATCAAGAACAAGGCAAGGTTAGTAGCTCAAGGCTACAGATAAGAAGAAGGAGTAGATTATGATGAAGTATTTGCTCCTGTAGCAAGGATTGAAGCTATTAGAATATTTCTTGCTTTTGCTTCATATATGGGATTCGTGTTTACGGATGGATGTCAAGAGTGCCTTTCTCTATGGCACTATAACAGAGAAGTTTATGTAAAACAACCTCCACGGTTTTTAGATCCTAAACATCCTAACAAAGTCTACAAGGTGGTTAAGGCTCTTTATGGCCTTCATCAGGGACCTAGAGCTTGGTATGAGAGGCTCTCTACATTCTTATTACAACATGGTTACATGAGGAGAGCTATTGACAAGACTTTGTTCATCAAAGAGACAAGAAAGATATCATGTTAGTTCAAGTCTATGTTGATGATATCATCTTTGGAGCTACCAAACAGTCTATGGTTAAGGAGTTTGAGCGGTGATGCGAAAGAATTTCAAATGAGTTCAATGGGTGAGTTAAATTTCTTTTGGGACTTCAAGTTAAGCGGTCAAAGGAAGGAATTTTCATAAGTCAAGATAAGTATGTATCGACATACTTAAGAAGTTCAATTTTGATGACATGAAGTCTGTCACTACACCTATTAAATCAATTAACTCATTGGGCAAGGATGAAGATGGACACCCAGTTGAAGTCAAGTTATACTGAGATCAATGATTGGTCATCTTATGTATCTTCTCGCATCTAGGCACGATATCATGTTTGCGGTTGTTTATGTGCAAGATATCAAGTCTCACCAAAGATTTCTCATATGAATGCGATGAAGAGAATTTTATGTTATTTGAAACAACAACCTAAGTTAGGGTTGTGGTATCCTGGATTCACCTTTTCACTTAGAGGCTTTTTCGGATAGTGATTATGCAGAGACAACTATGATAGAAGATCAACCACGGTGGATGCCAATATCTTGGAAGAAGATTACTCTCTTGGCAATGTAAGAACAGACAATTGCAAAGAACATCCTCTCTGAAGTGAATATGTAGTGCTGCAAGTTGTTGTAGACAAGTTTTGTGGATGCAGAATCAACTCTTGGATTATGGGTTCAATTTTAAGAATACTCCTATCAATATTGATAATGAGAGTACTATCTGTATTGTGAAAAATCTAGTTTATCATTCCAAGACCAAGCACATTCAGATTAGGCATCACTTTATCAGAGATTGTTATGAGCACAGACTCATTAATGTGGTCAAGGTTCATACGGATGATAATGTAGCTGAATTACTCACCAAAGGCTTTGATGTTTCAAGATTTAATCACTTGGTGGTAAGCATTGGCATGATTAACTACTGAGCTACATTTAAGGGGAGGACTATTTAGTATTAGTATAGTCATGTGCATTGTTTGAGGGGAAGATATTTATGTATACTTAGCTTATACAGAGGACTTTGGAAAAGTACTGTTTTTTATGAAAGTCTTGCTTGGAAAGTCCGCTAGGAAAGTAGTGCACGTGGAAAATCTTGTTGTTTTATTAAAGTATTGTTCCAACGGTAATATTGAGGGTAATTACTACTAACGGTAACTTTGTTATTATGAACATACGCCTAGGAACTAATCGACTAACTAACTAAAATAACCCTAGGCGTTTTCCTAACTAACTAAAAAAAAAAAAAAAAAAAGCATCACTCCATCTTCCTTTTCCCTTCCCCTTACGATATGTGAAGAAGCACCACAACTTGGTGCAGGAAGCCCAAGAATCACCTCTCTTTCTTAGGGAGTGGTGGATTTCTTGCTCGTGGTCTTGGTTGGGGTTGGGATGATGAAGGTTGGGGGTTTGAAGTTCTCTTCTTAGAGGAGTCATCAGAGTCCTCAGAAGCCTCACTTGGATTCAACACACTATCATCTTCAGATGATGGAAGAAATGAGGATTTTCTTGGTCTTGGTTCTTGTGGAGGAATGTACAGACGCCATGGATCAGACTCTTCACTTGATGATGATGATGATGAGGATGAGGAGGATGTTAGATCAATGACTTCTGGTTTATTCCAACTAGGGTTCCACATGGTGATTGTGGTTGATTATGGATTTTGGAGAAATTATGGTTTTGGTTTTAATTGATATGTGTGAGATGAGATTTGGGTTCTTTTTATACGCAGAGATATGGCTTATGTGAGTAAATGAGGGGAAGGTTAAATATGGTTGAGAAGTTAATGAGATTCTTGGGCTTTGGACTAATATTAATCCTGGAAGTTGACCATATTGACTTACCTGTGCTAAACCACGGATAGGTCATTTGGAACCACTTCTGGCTCTTTCTAACCACTGATAACAATAACTTCCTTCTCTGTGTTTGGTTTGTGTTTTTTGTCTTGCAGGTATGAAGGATTTGTGTACATTGGAGCTGGTGATATGTTAGCTGCTGGTGTTTGTTAAAAAAAAAAAAAAAAAAAAAAGAAGATTGTGTAATCCTTCATATTTTGTGAGATCTCTTATTTTGACACAGATTGCTTGTTTGTATCTTTTGGAAATTTGGTTGAAGTCTTGCAATGTATCCATCGATGGTGGGTTTCAAACCTCGGATAGTTGCTCGAAACCATGGATAGCATGTTGCTTTGTTTTGGATACTAAATTGTTTGGTAACTTTGGCAAAAGTAAATTATCTCCCAAATCACGGATGGATCATTCATTGATCTTCAAACCATTTCAATTGGCGCTCAACATTAACCCTAATCCCTTTACTTTGCCTTATTCGCAAAACCCACATCATACCCATCATTAATCACAATGGCGGAAAAGTATTCCAACACACATAACCTTGTTGCTATTCTCACCAAAAACGATCAATCGAAGGTTTTCATCAAATGATTGAGTTTCTTGTTCACTGATCCTATTCACTATGCCTTAATCACACACCAACCATCCTTAAAGCCTACATACATCGAGTTACGGAGGAATGCTAAGCTTGAAGAGGTTGAAGGAGTTGAAGTGTTTAGCACTGTTGTGGATGAGAATGCTATTTCAGTTGATGAGGAGATCATTAGGAGAGTTTTAAAGTTTGATGATCTTGATGGTATTGATAATCTTTCGAGATCTTTGAGATTGTAGCCGGTTTAGAGGTTAGGATATACACACGGGGTGATAAGGTACAATTTTTAAGAGTTTGTTTTCACCACAATGGAAGTTTCTTATTCATACCACGTTGATGTGTATGAGTAATAAGACCACCGGGTTTAATGACTTTCCTTCCAAAATTGCTCTCATTTGTTATTTGTTTGTCGATGGAAGAAAGTTTAATTGGTCTAGGATGATTTATGAGGGTTAGTACAAAACATTAGGAAGAAGGGTAAATACTATTTGTATCCTAGGTTTATTCAACTTAATGTGGAAAGTCAAATAGCAGAACCTATTGAGCATTCTAGAGAGTATGAAGTACATCATATGCTTCCTAAGGTTTTTGCACATATGAGGAATCAGAAGCCAAATGTACAAATTAGAAATGTTCCTTTGTTTCCCCATATGCTTACTTTGCCTACTGATCCTGAGTTTGATGAAGGTATTGCATCCCAACCTCTAGTCACTGAACCCACTGCTAGTACATCTGAACCCACTGCTAGTACAACCCAAACCACTGTTGCACCAATTGTATGGACTAGGAGACAGAAGGGCACCAAGCTACCTCAGGCTGGTGTTAGTGGTGTTGTTAATGAGGCTGTCACATGGAGTGGAGGTGACATGATTGGAAGGGCTTCCCTCTTGATTCATGCTTAGATCTTGGTCGGGATAGTGGAAATATTAATAAGACCCAACCTTTGGCAACTCCTAATGTGGAAAGTTCTTTGGAACTTAACGGTGGAGGAATCCTAGCCAACCGGGCTGCTGAGGTACATAGATGATCGGGCAAGGTGCGATGCTATGTTTACTTTATCCAGGATTCACCTCTCGGGCAGTCACACACCGAAGTGATGAGGATAGTTTGGAACATGCACATGAATTGATGGATCCTAAGCTTGTACATGATGACTTTTCCAATGAACCACCTCTCGGACCAGTTCACACAGGTCGAAGTGGGGAGGATATTCTTGAACGTTTTAATGAATTGACAGATAAATGTGCCAAAATGGAGGAAAGAATCTCAAATCTTCAGGAGTTGGCTGTGTTTCAGGGTAAAGACATTAGGCGATTGAAGCACAGGGTATTAGTCTTGGAGAAAATACGAAGACCTGGGATTGCCGTTTTGAGAAAAATGAGAAGGATGAAAAAGAAGGTGGACTCCTCTCCAACTCTGAATATGGAGGATGTATCCAAACAGGGGAGGAGTGAAGGCATGAATTCAGGGGAGGCTGTTGATGGATCTATGGAAGAAGATGTTGATAGTGGAGATCAAGAATTTTGGAATCGATAAAGATGGGAATGAGGCGCTTCTTGAAAATTTGAAGAATGTTGTTGCGATGAAGTAGTGCGAGGACACAACCATCGATGGTATGTCCGCAACCACGGTTAGTACTCTTGAAATCATCTGCTGCGAGTTTGAGACATGGAAATTGTACCCACTACTATCATACCCACGCTATCATAACCACTTCCATTTGTTGTCACAACTCTCTCGTATCACCACCTAAATCTAAAGAAGTTGAGAAAGAAGTCGCAAGTACATTGACAAATCTAAGCAAAACCTCATCTATTTCTACACCTATCATTGCACCTGTTTTATCTGTTCAATCTACTGCAACTAAACCCAAAGGAAAAAGTTTAGTTATTGGTGAACCTTTGAAGAAGAAAGTGGTTCAATCTGATATTGGAAAAGGTAAAGGAGTTGCAGTACCAGAGCTGAAGTTTAAAAGTAAAGCAGAACAAGTTGCTTATGATGAAGAGTATGCCAGAAATATGTTAGCTGCAGAACAAGAAGCTTTAGAGAAAAGGAAGCAAGAAGAAGGAAGCTAGTCGAAATGGTTGGCTACATGGTATGAATCACAAAACTATCTTCAAGCTTCTCAACAAATACATGATGAGTATTGATGAGTGTGTAAATACTCATCATTTTGGTCAATCTGAGCGCAAAACGTTTAAAATGCTCGAAATGCATCAAAATATCGAAAATATTCCAAAATTGCATTTTATATGTTTCGGATGCAAAATGTTCAAAATCGGATGAAAAATGAGCTAAGTTTGCATAATTGGCGGTTTGAGTCCCCAAGTTTCAAAAGTTGTCATAAAGTCCACGAGCCCTTAATTTCAAAGAAAAATCACCAAAGGTCCTTTTAAAATCATAACTTGTCAAAATTAGTCCTTTGGTGAAAAATGTCAAAAGTTTTGAGAAATTACAAAATTGGTCCTTCAAGTTTGAAAATTGACAAAAATGGTCCTTTGAAAATTTGAAAATGTCAAAAATAGTCCTTGTACTATTGGAACTTGTCAGTTTTTGTCCTTGTAACAACTTTGTGAAATTGGCAGGATTGGTCCTTGTATATTTCAGAAATTACATATTGGTCCTTGTTATTTAAGCCTAAACCCATTTGGACCCTGCCAATACCCCTTGGACCCTGCCAAACCTTTTGGACCCCCTGCATTTTGGACCATTTCCCTTTGATATTAAAACCAGTCAACCCCAAGTCAAATAAACCCCTACCCGCCCTTTTTCCTGTCTTCCCCAACATCTAGCCCTGCAACACCCATCCCCCCTCCTCACCTTTCCACTTTTCTTGTTCCCCCACCTCAACAAGCCTCCAAGAATCATTTAATGCCCCTCCTCCAACTCACTCAACCTCCCAGTTGATAAAAAGCTTTTTGGCGCCAAAAATCAATCCAACGGCCAAGATAATTTCAAGCTATCCAATGGTCAAGAAACATGGTGGGATTAGCTCAGAAAGAGGAGAGAAGGAGAGTTGGGTATAAAAGGAAGCAGGAGAAGCAAGAAAGAGCAAGTAGTTAGTTTTTATAATTTTTCTTAATGTCGTTTTTTAAATAAATGTCTTAGTTTAATGCAAAATGTTGTAATTTCAAGTTCTATGTATCACATTTAAGTAAAAACACCTTTGTAATGTGCTTTTGATTATCAATCCAAGATTTTATATAAGTTCCAATTTTCAAGTTTCTTGTTGAAAATTTCGCTTTCATTGTCTTATGTACAAGCTTCTATTAGCTTCATTTTAAGCTCAAACAAGTTCACTCAAGCTTACTTTAGCTTTTACAAGCTTTGGAAACAATTTCAATCAACTTTGTTAAATGGTCAACAAAAGTCAACTGATTAAGCTTATCTGGATTTGATCATGAAATGGGGTTGATGCAGCTTGGATTTGGGTTGGATTAGACTAGATTAGGTTAGTTTTGGTTCTGGTTTAGCCTGCAAAACAAGTTGGATATTGGTGAGTATCTGTCTCCTTTTCACTTTCACTTCATGTTGCAGATTGTGTTTGTACTTGTAATTGTAGTTATAGATAGCTTAAACCTGTTTAAATAGTTGTATTTAGGTCATGTAAACTCAGTTTAGTCAAGAATTCAAGATAGTTAAGCACTTAGCCCAGTTCTATTTTCAATTTAGTTGCTTAAAGGGTGTTTGGATCAGTGTATTTAACTGAGAATGAGCTTTAGTTTGTACTTGACATTTGCTCATTTAACCTTAATATATGTCATGAGATTCATATCTGTCTTAATGCTGCACTTGCAAACACTCATAGTCAAAATTACATCTAATCTGTCTTATGAGCTTAACTGTTGGAATTTGCTTAAAGCAAAAGCTTAATCTGTGTTAGGATATTATATATATAGCTTGCATTAGGTTTCATTCATCCTATAACATCATATTCAGTCTATAATCAAGATCAAACTTCACAATAGTCAACATTTCAATTCTGTCTAAAAAGTCAAAATTTGGAAAAGTGGTTTTGTGCCTAACTAGAGGGATTTTTCATGAGCTCATTTATGAGCCAATCTAAGTAAAAATTGTGGATTTTAAAACTTCAGTAGGTCTATTTTCTTATCATCATTTTTGTATAATTTTGTCAATTATTCTTAAGCTCTAAATGGGCTTGTCAATTGGGGCTTATGTGCCATGTGCACTGACTCAATATTGACTGAGTCTGCACAGGGATCTTGCAAGGCTTGCACAGAGCTATTTTGAGCTTGTCTAGGTCTGGTATTTGGCTTATAAGCACTTGGCCAGGTCTAGTTTTAGGTCTCACTCTTGTTTTCTAGTTTCCAGCTTATTTAAGTGCTTATTCATAGGCTCAAAGTAGTACCCCAAAAACTGATTTAGCACATATGCTCAAAACCTCAAATCTTGGTAGCTTGCAACCCAGAGGTTAAGGCTTGGTGTTTTTAGTTGCATTTGGGTACATATAGCATATTAGAGCTTCTGTGTTAAGTTGGTAGCTTATTGTGGTATTTAGCTTATTCAAAGTGCTTATTTATAAGCACTTACTCTAGCAGTTGCATTTTCCTACACACAACACCCTGTTTTATATTTTTTAGATTCCTAATATTATTTTAAGCTTTTCTTGAATTTTTCAGATTTTTCCAAATCGGTTTGCTATTTTCCTCCATTTAAATTAGTTTTAAGTCATTTTAATTAGCTTTTAATACAATTAATTAAGAAAAGTTTCAAAAAATAATTTTCATTTTTCTTAAGTTAAGATAAATATAAAAGACAAAAAATATTTTTCTAGATTTTTCTTAGTTAAATTTGTATTTTTAAGCAATTTAATTAGTTTTAGTAGTTTTTAATTCATAGAAAATTCAAAATAATCGGAAAAATATAAAAATAGTTTTGAAAATTCTCTTTGATATTTTAGATGTTTCCAAGTCATAATTTTGTTTTTCTAGCTTTATTTCCTATTTTCTTGTATTTTAGGCTATTATTAAATAGTTAAAAATAGTTTTTAATTAATAATAATTAGATAATTAGTCATAAAAATAATTTTCTTTTTCTATAAATTTTCTTTTATCATTAGGTTTGTAAAAATATCATTTTCATATTTTTAGGATTAATATTGCTTCATTTTCACATTTTCTCTTGTACGTAACGTAGCTTTAAATTCAAGTTTTATAAAAACATAAAATCAAAAACATCATTTTGCAAATAGTGATAGCGTTTATTTAATATTTTTTATCTTTTTAATTTTCTTTAATTTGCATTTAAGCCTTTGTATTATTGGCTATTTCTGTAGTTATAATAACTCAATTCCCTTTTTCCGTTCAAATCTCTCGATCACTATACGTTTGGTGATTCTTCGCATAGCTCGCTGGGACATAACGACCCGGGAAAACACTATACTCCCCAGACCTTTATTGCATTGGTGTTTAAACTGTTTTAAGTTTCTTACGGTCGGCCATTCACAAGTGGCGGTTTGTGTGAGAAAACTTGGCGGTTTCAACGATCAAATTTTAGGCGCTTATTCTTGGGGTCGTGTTGATTATCTTCCGTTTAGCAGTTAGTGATTTGGATATTCACTCCCTGTTTATACCATCTGTATGTATTTATATTTTCTTATAAAATCAAAAACCCAAAAGATTTTCATTCTTTGTTTTGCAACATGTTTTCAAAAATACCAAAAATATTCATCTTTACCCTCTTACCCTTTTGATTCTTTATCCCTTTACCCTCTATCCATTTGATTCTAACTTCTTCTATTCTCATGGAATCTCTCATTGCGACAGATGCGGGACGAAGTTGAAAACTTCGTGACTTTATCACAAATGTCAAGAATTCGTGTTGTTCGTGATGATCCATTAATTTCGTAGGAAATGGAGCGAGAAACCGGGGTGACAAAGGACCGGTACTTCCTCCGATAATGGAATTTCTAAATATGTCCCACCTACGGTTATCCAAAGATCTAAACCCTCAATTGCTCCTAAGCCGTCTAAAATAGATCCTAAACTTTCACAATTTACGGTTAGACGCAAACATGCAGAATTTAGACCGGTGACTAGCAAGAATAACTTTCCTAATCTTCACATTTCTCAAGAACCAAAACCGGAGACCATAACGGAAGTGGTGGAAATTGCTAGCTCTCAGAGCACATCACTTGTCCCACCTCCGGATTTTTCAAAATGTTCTTCGAGACTTAATAGTCATTCGGATCACCATGTTGGTTTTGTTGATTCTTTGAATAAACCGATTCCTTCTCATGACTTTCAAATACAATCGTTTATTCCTTGTGTCGGTTGTGGTGAGCCTCTCTTTGGTTCACCCTGTCGTTGGTGTACGTGTGTACAATGTGGTAATGATATTCATAACGGGAGTTGTTTGTTTTGTGGTTCGAGGAATTCATTTGATTATGATCCTAATCCGAACTCGTTTAACGACTCCTCAAACTTTTCCAATTACCCACCACAACCCGACTTATCTTCAGATAATCAACATATCTACTGTGAATTTTGTGGAGGTCCTCACCCGAGATTTGAGTGTCAATCCGAAACACGTTTGTCTATGAGCAGTTTTCGGTGATGCTCGAACTTTGGTTATGACCAATATCCATATAATTTACAGTCCGGACTCAACAGCTTCTTGTTGTAGTCTTGTGGAGGTCCCCACTCAGCTCGATTGTCAAATAGGGAACCCAATTCCTTGTAACAATCATGACTCTCACATGTTTGACAATTTCCAACCTCCACAAGACCATACTGGTTCAAACTCCACCGAGCCGTTGTCTCAAAAAATCTCCCAAAATTTTGAAACCGCAATGAAAACACTTGATGATATGATTAGTAACTTTAAGAATCAAGTGAGTGGTGAAAAGACCATGGAGAATTGCTAGTCAAGAACGAGAGGCCCGTAAATCTAGGGAAGAATTATTAGTCCTAGAGCATGCGGCTCTAAGGCGTTCCCAATTTCTTAAGGCATTTCTATATGATGATGACGAGAGAGTATTTCTTTTAAGGATATTATTTCTCAACTCCTCGATCGGTTAATATCCTGCAGCTTGAGATTCCATCTCAAACAATCGCTATCACACCCAAAGCTCCCACTCACTCTCGAACATGGGGACGAGCATCTTGACACTTTGTTCACGAAAAGGAATCGGACGAATTCATAAAGTCTAGTGTTGAGGACCTTGTCCCAATCCCGAGAGAGTCACGAAACTTCGATCATATGTGTGATTATCTTTCCCTCTTGAGTGTTCAAAGATCATTTTGAAACTTTCTCCGATTTTAGCGACGATTGTGCTTCCTATGGAAACATCGAGTATGTTGAGGCATCACTTCCACAATCGATGTCGATCATCTTCTTGAGGAGTTCACCGATGAACTCACTCACATCAATCCACTTTCATCGGAAAGTGATGATGATCTCTTTGATTTCAAGCCGACCTAGGAGAAATTGAAAGTCTCCTTTATAATGATCGTTCACTCACTTCTTATCCCAACAAATCCAATGGAGAATATTAATCACTTTGTTCTGAAGCATTCAAAACAACTCTCACCAATCCTCTATTTGAATTCGACTCTGAATTCACTTTAATTTCGAGAATCCACTCTTTGATACTCAGTTGAGGATAGTGATGAGTCCACAATGGAACAAGAGTTCACAAATTCACATCATGTGAATGATTCTCTTCATGAGGAGTTCGCCGGTGAACTCACTCATATCATGACTCCGCCGGAGTATGATCGCTCACAAGAATGGGCACTGTTGGATGATGAGGAAAGAGCTAGACTTTTGGGTCAATGGGCAAGAAGGATTGGTAAAGAAAGGAAGCAAGTTATAAGAAAGAAACATCCTTCAATTGCACAGATGAGGAATGTATTGATGAAGATTATTAAGAATTCAGGCATTCATGTTCCTGATAATCTTAATAAATGTACTTTTGAAAGAATTTATGAGCTTTATGAGAGATGTATGAGGATTAATAATGATGATTTTTGTCCAATGAATTCTAAAAAGGAAGAAGAGTGGATTCAAAAGGATGAAGAGTGGATTCAAAGTAAACGAAAGAGAAAATATGAGGTTCAGGAGACATCTGATTCTAAAAGATTGAAAGTAGTTGAAGATGTTAATCAAATTATTTCTTATGAGTTTAAGCTTAAAGTTGGAAGTGAAGGAGTTTGGAAAATTCAAAGACTCAACAATGAAGTTTATGAGTATAATAAATTTTCACAGATGCTTCAGTATTTTGATAGAGATGATTTGATGAATCTTTGGATACTTTACAAGAATAAGTTTGGTGAAGTACATCCAAATGATTATCATGAGAGACGGTTTATTATCATTTGAAGATTTTATTTGAACCTACTCATGATGAACCCGAATGGAAAGGACTCTACAATGGTCGGGTTACAAGATGGTTTTATATCGGACTTGTGGAGTTCATGTTTTAACTGCTTTACGGAGAAGTTATTCATATGCTTGTAGAAGGTGATTATCCTCAATGAATAAGTATCCAGCAGCTATTGCTCGATGTTGAAGTCGGTATTATCAAGATGTTGTTGCCCTATGATGGTCAAGCTTACAATTTGTTCTCAAGTATGAGAATATTCTTAAATCGGTAAGTGTTTGGCTACATCCTCCAATTCGGATGTTTTGAGCTTAAAGGAAACTTGAGAATTATGTTGGAATGTATCAAGTTTAGGGAGGATTGTTGGGTTTTGGTTCCTTGGATCAAGAATTATTCTAAGTCTTGGAACCACGAGACGAGTTGATATAACCACGGACGTAAGAATGTAACCACGGATGAAGACAAACCGCGACTAGTAGTATTGTGTAACTACCGATAGACTATTGTAACCACTTGCTAGTCTTTTATAGTCGGTTTAGTATTTTGTATTAGATAAATATGGAAAAGATATTTATCTTGTAGGTTATGTATTGTATAATGTAAAGGACTCCTTAGCCTATAAAAGGAGGTCCTAGGTTAGATTAGATATACGTATGTTTTATATCTAAGGTCGATACACTTCAAGGTTGTAAAACCCTAATACTGGTTAGAGTATTCGTATTAATAATAATATTGAGGTGTTGAATGTTTACTGTTCTTCTTCTTAAGATTAAGTGTTAAATTCCGCGTAATACTTAATAAGTTCTTTTTTCCCTATAAAAGGAGGTCCATCTTCCTCTCTATTCTTAGGGAGTGGTGGAGTTTGATAGACTCCTTGGACCGTTTAGAGCGCTAGGGTTTAACAATAACAATGATTATAAACATTATACGCAGCGGAATTAAACAAACTTCATTATTATTGACACAAGGTTTTTCCACATCTTCCCCAATTATATATTGATCAGAATATAACGTGTTACCTAACTGTAACAGGGATCTAAGCCATCTCGGATCTTAGGGATAACTAGTTCTAGGCGTTTACAATGAACGGCCCCAGAACACACACACACACCTTTACAAGACTACATTATGGAAGACTTATACAAAACCTACACCCATGTCCTCTTTATATACTAGAGGATTAGGGTTTACAAAATACTACGAAGGACTAAATAATAAATCTTCTTTTGCAAGCAAGTCCTTCCATCTTTTGTAGGTTTCATCTCTTTCTCTTTAAGCCCTTAATGTTTCATTCTTTTATTGTTTTGTATCATCAAATCAATAAACCCAACAATCTTCCCTATTTAATGATGACAAAACAAACACGGTTCTTGTTCGAACTTTCCTAGGCAAGTAGCGAAGTTGAGATAATTAAATCTCACCATGAATGAAACAAATCTTGTCTTCCTTGTCTTCCCTTAATCCATGCTATCTCTTTTCATATCTTCCCTTTTGTTATCAACAAATAGAGAATATAAACAGTAGAATCACTCTAGCATAGCGAAGGATTTCAAACAAAGTAGCGATGGTAACAGTGAACACAAGCGGTGGTTACGAAAAAGACTAGCGGTGGTTTCGAGAAAAGACTAGCGGTGGTTTCGAGAAAACACTAGCAGTGGTTTCGAGAAAACACTAGCAGTGGTTTCAAGAAACACTAGGAGTGGTTTCGATAACACTAGCAGTGGTTTCGAATAAAAACACCATCAAAGCTACTTTCTTCCATAAATTAAAGACACCACAAAACGTATAAACAACTTCCATAATGAATTAATTCAAAGAAACACGGATTTAGGAAGTTGAATATCCAAGAAAACCCTAAAAATTCGATATTGAAAACCTCCTTCTGCAGCAGGCTTCGACACTTAATAACTTCTGATTGAGAGCTCAGATAGACAATCCCTCCAGTGAAAAGTTAGATGAATATATAGAGAACGTCCACCGAAAATTTCGTCACGATCCAACGGTTAACGAAAAAGTTATCATTGTTTTAAAACAGTGCTGCAGAAAGTTGCGAATTTTGTACCAGCTTCGAATTTTTTCATCTTCTTCATCGAAAAACCTTGCGAATCCCTAGGTAACGAGCTCCCCAAGCTCTGATACCAATTGTGGAGTTTGATAGACTCCTTGGACCGTTTAGAGCCCTAGGCGTTTTCCCTAACTAACTAAACCCTAGCGCTCTAAACGGTCCATCTTCCCTAACTAACTATAATAAAGATCAAAGACTTGATCTAACACTAACTAACTAAACCCTAGGCGTTTGCCCTACGCCTAGGTTCCCACACACATACCTTTAGACGTCTACATCTTGTACGTATTTTAAAACTAATGACCTATGTCTCTTTATATACTAGAGACATCTAGGGTTTACAAGAGAATCATAATACAATAAGGAAACTAAATATTCTTTTAAGCATATCTTCTAAAATCTTCCAAATCCTCCATCTTTTGTAGTTTCCTTCTTGTCACTTTTAGTCCTTCATGTTTCATTCTTCTTGTTTTGTATCATCAAATCTATAATAGACCCAACAATCTTCCCTATTTGATGATGACAAAACAAATACGATTCATGTACGAACTTCCCTAGGCGAAGTAGCGAGAAGTTGAGATAATTAAATCTCACTATGAATGAAACAATCTTGTCTTCCATGCTTCCCTTGACTTGAACATGTCACTCAAACATCTCTTCCCTTTTGTTATCAAAAATAGAGAACGTATGCAAATAATGATCTTGACCACCATGAACCAATATCATACTTCCAATCTAAGACTTCCAATGCTTCAAATCGCCCACCATTACGCATCATAGGAAAAATGGATTCAAAACAGTAGAAAACTCCAACTAGCAGTAGTAATAATGATCAACAGTAGTAAAAATCAAACACTTCCTCTTGAGTGATGCATGTACATCAATGATTCTTCAAAATCTATAGGCTTTATGTAATGATTACTTGTGAAGAAAACCGAGTATAACGAATTTGATGAAGAAGTAGAATTTCCCAAACTTGTGTCTTAAATCTTGTACTATCCACGGAACTCCATACTTATACGAATCGCCAAATATAAGTAGACCGCAATCCCTTGACAAAATCCTCAACTAGTATGAGACACTGAGCACTACAATGTAACTCCTTTAAGTGATAGCCAATGTGTGCATAGAGCATCATAAGAAAAATCACACATTGCTAGATTCATCAAGCTATATGATAAGAACACAAACCTGTGAAGCTCAACTACGACATCAAATAAATGATATTCAACCTTCTTCGTAATCAATTAATCCAGAAAAATCAAATACGAGCCTTTTTGAATCCTTTTAAGAACAAATCACCAAACTCCTTGTGTGTGTGAACAATAACCTCTGTGTGTGTCGTCCAAAACCATAACAATAATTATGCTCGATTTCCCTAAATTCCAAATCTCCTTGTAATAAACCATTATCGCCAATCCAAATAAATTTCGCCATGCAAAACCTTGAGCGAGACTTTGAGAAAAAAATCAAGACTTTGAGCGGTACCTTGGACAAGAAGCAAGATTTTCGTATATAATCTGTAGTACTTTGAATTCCAAGCGGTACTTTCATATCTTGAACAACGATGCTTTAAAAATCAAGCGGTACTTTCGACATAACAGCGAAGACTTTAAGCAAGACTTTCACATAATAGCTCGGATCGAAGATCCCTTGATGGAAAGTTAGATGAGTATATAGAGAACATCCAACTAAAATTTCATTACGATCCAGCGGTTAACGAAAAAGTTATGATCGTTTCAAAAGCAGTCCTGCGAAGCCTTACGGAATTATGCGCAACAGACTTGACACCCTATAACTTTCTCGAAGCTCCAATTGACGATCCCTTGGTGAAACGTTAGATGGATATATGGAGATGCACCAGAAAAAATTGTAGCTTGATCCAACAGTTCACTTAAAAGTTATGCCCTCTTGAAAACGACATGTAGAAACATTACGAAAATTTTAACGACTTGAATTTTGCATCTTTTCTTTGAAAAACCTTGTAGATCCCTATATCAAGAGCTCCCCGCTCTGATACCAATTGTTAAGATCGTTTATAAGCTCAACTAGGGATAACAATAACATATACATACGCAGTGGAATAATAAAGAACATCAATGTTATTGCTAAAGGTTTTCATTCACTTAACACTAACTAATCTTAGACGTTTATAGGAACACGTCTACTAACTAAACTAATAACCTAGGCGTTTACATGAACATACGCCTAGGAACTAATCGACTAACTAACTAACTAAACCCTAGGCGTTTTCCCTAACTAACTAAAATAACTTATTAATGTTTAGATGGAATGCTTTCCACATTTCATAGGTCAAAATGGTTGATGTATCCAAGGTTTGTTCAAGTATTCCTCAATAGACAACTTGTCGATGTACCAAAGCCTCTGATTTACTACTGTTATAGTACAACAAGCAAAGATTTTACCTTTATGGAAAGAAGTGACTTATTCAGAGGTCAAGACACTCCTTTAACTACTTCTATGATGGAAGTTGTTCAAGTCTGTTAGGCGATCTTTGAAGATGATGAAGCAAGTGAAGGTCTTGCACACTGCAGCACCTTGCATCCGCAAATCTTGATTCTCAAAGTCTTGCATCTCAAGAAGGTCTTGCATCTCAAGTCTTGCTTCCCAAATCTTGAAATTCAAGAAGATGTTGCAGTTCACCTTCTCCATCTCCACCACAATCATTCTGATTTTCAACCGGAGGAACATTCACCAATTCAAGGAGTCGATTCACATATTCTATCCCGAAGGTTTAACATTGGATAATTATGTTTTGACAAGGAATTAGTCAAGTTGAAAAAGACTATTGAGGCTCAAGCTAAAAGATTAAGAAATTGAAGCTCAAGTTTAGAAGGCTCAAGACTTTGTCGGCCATTGGTTCAACATCATCGTTTATGGGTCAAATCTAAAAAGAAGGAGCAGAGGCGGTCTAGGAAGACCAAACGACAAAGGTTCACAAACAATCTTACGTCCAATTGGGAGGAATTTAGAAGAAAGGAATTTGAAAGAAGATGTTGTTAAGGAAAATGAACCGAAGGTCTTGAAGAACATGCAAAGCGAAGAACAAGTTATTCAAGAAACCGAGGAACAAGTTATTGATGTTCAAGTTCAAAATCTTGATGATCAAGGTATTGCTCATCGCTTTCACCGGAACTCACAGACAAGAATTGGTTACACCAAGAGTATTAGACTTTGAAGAGGCTGGTCCTTCAACTATTCCACATGAAGAAGAAGGTGGTCCATCGAAGTCATACCGAGGAGGAGCTAATACACCTCAAAGAATACACACGCAAGTGATGATGATACAATTCTTGAGATTTTGCAAGATTTATCTAAACCAAGAGGTGTTACTATTCCAGAGTGCAAGAAGAGGAACAATCAAGAGTTTCTCAACTCGCTATTGATCCTAAGGATAAAGGAAAAGGTGTTTTGGTAGAAGTAAAGAAGAAGAAACCAACTTTAGCACGGATAAGAGTTGCTCAAGATGCTTTGAATGAACAAGCGACTAGAAAGATTCAAGAGGAATTAAATGCTAAAGATAGAAAAGCTAAGGAAGTCAAGAAGCTCATAATAAAGAAGCGACTAAGAAGTTGCAAGAGGAATTGGATCTTGAAGCTAGTGAACAATTAGAGTCACCTGTTCTGTGTCTTTTATGCCTAGAAAACCAAATCTTGCTAAAGAAAGGAATGCAATGATGGCTTATTTGAAAGGTCGAGGATATAAAGGATTGCGAAGTGAAGTATGTTGATATGAAAAGATTATATGATGTTGAGACGAGCTTATAAGAAGGATGTTGCAAGTATCAAAGATTATAAAGATGAAGCAACTTGGATGAAGCGAAAGGAAGAAAAGTTTAAAAGAAAAGGAAAACGAAGTTGAAGATATACAGTTTTCAAAGAAAGAAAAAGTTGAGTTAAGATCGAAACTAGGGATGAATTAAGAAATTATCTCGAATAGTAGATTTTGAATATTCCAAAGAAGATCTTGATATGAAGATGAACAGATCTCAGTTACTACTTTTGAAGTTGTGAAATCTAAAGATGGAAGCTATCGATGTTTCATAGAGAAGATGAAAGCTACAGTGTTCAACAGTTATGGGATTTATTGCATATCATAGATAGAGTGGATCTATTCTATTTATATCATGTGGTGAAAGATTATTTTGAACATCATCCATCGGAAGGGATTGGTTTAGTTTTACTTGGAGATCTCATAACGCATGGAAATCGAAGAACAGTGTGATGAAATTTGAAAGAATTAAGAGAACGGGAAATTGTTTCTTTGGAGATTCTTTGAAGAATCGGAGTTCATGTTCTAGAGCTAGAAAATGGTACAATGATTCACATGTTTGCGGATAGAAGATATCCTCTTACTGATAGATCTTATGAGGAGGATGAAAGAGCATGGAATGGAAGTTGAAGAAGACAATAAAATTGCTTGTATGGTAACGAATAAGCGGTATGAGATTTAATTGAATAAATTATTTTTGATAAATCGGTACTTTATTCAAAATATCACGATCAAACAAGACTTTAATCAAAGTATCGCTTGCGACTTTAACCGATTAAGTGATTTTTGAAGAAAACTTTTGTTAAGTAACAAATATTTTGAAACAAAGGTTGAATAAATGGTTTTGAGATGGTAACATCAATAGGTTATCAATCCACCATGGTTACAAAAGGATTGACTAATCCATGAGCAAACGGCTCGTAAAGATATATCAAATCCGTTTTAGTTGACAACTTGCTAATAAGTTGGATGGTAATCAACTCACCATATCAAGAATGTGAAGAGTTGGCTAGCCCACAAGAAAATGGCTTGTGGTAAAGGTGTGGAAAAACCATTATATGGTAATTAGTTCACCATGTTGAAAGAACTAACTAGTCCGAGAGGGTACAACTTTTGGTAAAGACAAATCAAATCATTGATAGGCGATGATTTGCTAAAATCATATGGTTATCAATGTACCATGGTCTTACACACCAAAACATTTGGCTACTCCGAGTTAATGGCTTTGGTAAAGAGATCTAAATCCATTAAATTTTCAATGATTCACCTCTCACAGGAGTTAACACACCGGAAGTGATGAGAATAGTTTGCAACTTAAACTGAATTAATGTACAAATTGTCATATGTTCTTTGTGTTCTTTGAAAAGATGGAGCTTGCTCGATGATGTTGTAAAGAATATTTCTAAAGATACTTTGACTATGCACGAAACTACAAAGATACAATCCAAAGACAAAGACACAATCGTCCTTAAAGATGAAGTCGATAAAGATAAATTCACAAAAGAACTTGAAGTCAAACAAGTAGAATTCAAGTTAGGGAGGATTGTTGGGATATGAAAGTCTTTGAGCAGTTAAAGTCTTGAAGATTAATCAAAGCTTGCTAAATGATAAAGTCAAAGTCTCGCATCTGAAGTCAAAGTCTTGCAAGATCAAAGAACTGTTTTATTCGTTTATAGAAAGTCTTGTAATTCTAGAATATTCTATATTAGATTACTTGACGTACAAGGATACAATTTGTAAACCGACTAGGTATCCTTGAGCCTATAAAGGACCCTAGATTGGCATAAGATGTACGTAATTTTATTAGAGTTTTAGAGAGAGTTCGATATTATTAGAGTTTTTAAAGATCTCGCATAATAAGCGAGTTAGAGTTATTAATAAAATCGTTCAAAGTTAAAGTTATTCTTCTTAGCTTTGTTAAGTAAATTCCGCATACTTAATAGAGTTTGCTCAATGTTTCTTTGTTAATAACTTAGGATTTATCCGAGGTTATTAAACCTTAACAAGCTATTTAAGTAGTTTGGTTAGAGTACATCGATCCAACAACAAATGTCACTTAGACGATTCCGCTCCTTTGTGTTTAAGATACCTTCTTAAGGAAGGTATTCTTGTTACCAAGCGATTCCTATAGCTTGGTGGGTATGAGGTTTGACTAATCAACATGACAAAGAAGATTAGTGCATTTTAAATAGGAAATAAATACTAAGAAATGTTGTCATGTAATCAACATCCAAACAAAGAGTTTTAAAAGACATGGTGTTTGTTTTTATGAAAAACATTCTTTGTAGTTTTCAATTAACTATGGATCGTATCAAGTTTTTAAAGTACAATATACTTCAACAAACTTGGTAACGAAGCTCTGATGCCAATTGTGGAAAACTAGAAGGGGGGTTGAATAGTTTTGCCAATTAAAACTTCCTTTTAATCTATTTAGATCGATTTATGTCAATCTATTTGGATGTGTGTGTTGGATGTTGATAAACAAACATATAAAGGTATGTAATGAAAGATAAGAGTAAGAGACACAAAACCACAACGCGAGTATTTATAGTGGTTCGGCTACAAGTACACCTTCCTTGCCCTACTCTACTCCCGAGTCACCTACTCGAGTTCGTAAACACTACACCAATCTCCTTATGGCGGAGAAGCCTTCACAACGTCGCCTACCCTTTTTCCGGTGCTAGGCTAACCACGGGTTCTTTCACTCCAAGGTGAACCACACCTACACAACGTCGCCTACCCTTTATAAGGTACTAGGCTAAGTACCTAGTTCTTTCACACCAAGGTGAACCACACCTACACAACGTCGCCTACCCTTTATTAGGTACTAGGCTAAGCACCTAGTTCCATTGCAATGGAGGAACTACTACCCAACACTACACCAACGACTAATCCCAAAGGAGATCCACCTTTTTACAACATCATCAAGGATATCAATATCCTTGGATCTAGTACTAATCTATCTTGTACATGAAGCACACCATATCGAATGTACATATAAGGCAAGTTTCACTAATGCCTTTAACTAGATCTTCAAGACACCCTTCACTAATGTCTTGTGTCTTGACTTCTAAGCACCCTTCAATAATGCTTCTAGTCTTAACTTCTAAGCACCTACCACAAGTGCTTATGATATGGACGATAGATACCCTTCACTAATATCTTCGTCTTGACACTTGAGACACCTTTCACAAATGTCTTCAACACTACTTAGAAAAGAAAAACAATCATCAACAAGAAGACTTGATGAGTCTTGATGATGAGAAAGCATGGCAATTCATGGACTTGAGCTTGCTCGACTTCAAAGGTGGTGATCTTGCCTTTAAGAGGAACCTATAAGATCACACAAAACAAAACTACAAACATAGATCTCTTGGATCCGAGGTTAGAGAGTTTTTAACTCTAGGGAAAGTATGTTAGAAAGAGGTATGAAACAATGAAGAAATGGCTCACTATTTATAGAGAAAAATTCTCTTGTTCCCGGATCTTACGGATCCCTTCCACAAGGGATCCGTCTAGGTAAACTAGGGATCCGTGGGACGCTCCTCTTTACCCATGGGTATTTTGGTTATGGGTCATGGGTTGATCCATGGGTCTTTAGCTAGATACAATGTTTCTCTTGAGTGCAATGCACCTAGTCACATGGGTATGGGTCAAAACCATGGGTTATGGATATTATCCATATATGATATAAGCATGATGTCTTGCAATGGGTTATGGGTCAAGCTCCATGGATCATGGGATTTGGG
>CM040239.1:149719847-149811790 GCA_022545495.1 Chrysanthemum lavandulifolium | reverse complement strand
CATATTTGGTTCTGTCTGGGAGACTGGGAGAGGGTCTCTTCTTCAATATCAACGATCTCTAAGAGAAAGTTGATAGATAATGTCGGTTCCCGTGAGAATGAAACAAGCCCTTTTAAGAGGAACTTGAGTGGTTTGGGAAGTGTAGTGCGGTCGTCCACCGGGTCCATGACGCCTTGTCTTCAATACCAGTGTTACCTTAGTAACCACTTAGTAGCATATGTATTGAACCCAGCATCGCCCCTAAGGTTGAATTGATGGAGGGCTATTTCTTTTCACCCTTTTTCACATTCGGTTCTTTTCATTCTTCAACCCTTCAAGCTTATCGAGACTTCATTACTAGAACCTTTTGGGTTTATTCCAAGACTAGTTACTGCCTCGATCCGCACTCTTCCCATGTCTCACTTTTCTCCTTTTTCATCATACCTAAGGACTCTACACTATCTAGTGGATTATCCTCGGTAGATCCTCCGATTTGAGATTTAAATCACGATCTCTCCATGATCAAAATTTCAAACCATTTGAGATTTGTAATCCCAAAAGATTTAAATTATTTAGAAAATTTTAGGGAAAGACGTGGCAAGATTTAATTCGGAAAGATGACAGATAGAACAGATTTAGACATTAAAGATTGTTAGTGTCGTGTATGATTTGTTTTAAAAGACCTTTAAGTAAAATAAAACAATTTCACAATCAAACAAGAACGAAAAAAATTTCATTTTGACGATCTTTGAATTTTAAAGAAAATCATACCATGACATAACATTAAATCTTTAGATCACCACATTTTAACGTATAAACCGGAACTTTTATGAAGAAATATTGAATGAAAATATTATATTTTAAATCACTCTCCCTCAATCAATGACATAAGTCAATAATTGAGTGACTTAGGTTTTGATAAATGAAGTCCTGATTTTCAAAATTAAGTGCATTTAATTTTCAAAACAATATTTTCCATTTTCAAAACAATATTTTCCATTTTCAAAACAATTTAATCAAATTATTCAAAATTGTTTAAAATGGTATCCTCGCATAAAGAAGCGCTAGGTGGTTGAGTCGCTTCGATGATGTTGTTGCCGTAGGGCTTGGAAGAAAACCGTCTGCAGATGCATGAGACTTCTTACGTTGCATTTTAATGCCAACCGAGGTCAAATTAAGCTCCGCTTCTTCAATCACTTAGAAGAAAACCATCTGGCGATGCAGTGAGACCTCTTACGTTGCATTTATGCCAACTCTCCATTGAAGTCCAATTAAGCTCCGCTTTCTTCATTTGTCAACCCAAGATATCGTTACCCTTTCCTTGCGGCATCCAATCATGTTCATTTGTGGGATCCGGATCGGGAACATTCTTATATACCAATATACCGCATATGTTAGTGAACACACATACAAATATATGGTGGTCGACATCACCCAAACAAAGAATCGACTAATAAAAGTCAATCCAACATATCAATCATATCATAAAAGGTATGGAATAATGTGTTTATCAAACTCTAATCATCTAATCCTAACAATCTTATCCTGTGCACCTAGTCCTTCAACGTAGGTTAACATCATTTTCAGTTTAAGCATTTAGGATAATTAAGAAAGCCCGTTAGATGATATAGATTTGAAAACATTCTCCCTCAATCAATGACTCATTTTTCTGAAAAGTTTTAAAAGCGCAGAAGTCATTGATTGAGTTTGCAAATTAATACGAAAACTTTGATAGATTGATTTAATAGCAACTCATTTACCACCATTAAGTTAAAACAAATATTTTTCTGAAGAATTTTAGACGGAAAAATATTTGAGTAGGAACAGCAGTCCTTCGACATACTTTCCTCATTATGTTTTAGGATAAGTGCCCGAAATATTTGAAAATTAGTTTAGCGTAGCACTTTCCTTTCTTGAAAAACGGGTTGCTATCAGAAATAATAGCAAGCCATAGTTTAAGCACGGGTCACAGTCTGAAGTAACTGCAAGCCATAATTTGAGACATGTTTAGAAAAGAATATTTACACCTCCTGCTCGAACTTCATCTAAAGTCCCGTGCCATTATTGAATGACATTTCTAAGACCGTAGATGTTATCGATACCAGAAGACATGTCATAGAAAAACATATTTTTGGTATTTTTTGAAATTTTCTGATTTTTATTGGTTTTTACGGTTTTATAATTTTCTATTTTCTTTTTGTTGGTTTTATATTTTCTATTTCTTTTGTTGGTTTTATATTTTGTATTTGGTTTTTCGGATAAACATATACAAAGATAGAGTAGATGATATAGTTAAAGAAGATGATGATACGAGTACCGAGATAAGGATATCGAATGACCCGTTGTAGAAGACAAGTCATCAACTCTTAAACATTCACCACCAAAGCTTCTAGGGCTCTTGAATCAAGAAAGAAATTGAACCAACTGAAGTGAGACTTTGGCGCTTCCCCCAAACCGAAAATCCTTTAGCCGAGCGATTCAAGCTCTATTTCAAGCTTGCCTTAGCTAGCGCCTGAAGAAGCACACCATTATCATAAATCCCGCTCCTTTCAAGAATAATCACCGTGATTCTTCGCTCGAGGTTATATCATCAACAAGAAGAACAAGATCGTATCATCCCACACATAAAACAATCTTCTCAAATTTCCTTTTCAACCGACGTCTGCGATCCATTCCAAAAGGTGTCAAGAGAACAATTCCCCTAGTAGTTGAATTGATGCGATCGGTCTCTTTGTATAATGCTCAAGAACTCTCCCAATACACATCATGAGGGTAATGAAGAACAACTCCCATTGTTCACATCTTTCGTCCCCGATGAATGTGTATGAAGCTCAAGAACCCAAGTACACCAATATCCAAGAACTCTCCCGAATACACATCATGCCCAAGGAAAACACCTCCCCAATGTTTGTGGTAAACAATGGCTTTCTTCCCGATGATCGTGTATGAAGCTCAAGGACCAGTACACACATTCCCAAAGAGAGAACAACCGATAACATTGAAGAAGCAGGGCGAATCACGATTATCTCTCGGGTGACAATCTCTGCGGATGTCAACACCGGAATAAGTGATTATATCTCTCGAATCACGATTAAGCCCTCAAGTAAAACATTGAGCATCCCCAATGTACACAATTCTCTCTCCCCTGATGATTGCGATAACATCGAGATCATCACACACCAATGTACCTCTTATATCTTCAGAAACTAACTCTTCCATCTCTTCCCCCACGTAGTTGGAATAAGAACATTAAACGCCTTGATGAGTAAAACCTTGAGTTTCTCTGCGGTTATGACATTTGTTTTCCCGGGATATCTTCAATCACTTTGAAGAGTTAAGTTCATCAAGTTTACTTGCCATGAGTCAAACCTTGAGTTTCTCTGCGGTAATAACATTTGTCTTCCCGGGATATCTTCAATTACTTAGAAGTATTAAGTTCATCAAGTTTACTCGCTTAGATGCTTGTCTCCTTCCCCTTCGGTTTTGACACTTGTAATCAAAGAACTCTTTGAAAGCCTAAATACTAGAAATCTTTTGAGAAGAACGCCAAGTCTTTGTGAGAATCAACATGTCAATAAATTGAGCAAGTCTAATTGGGGATTAAATTCGACATATCATTCTCCTCCAATTAGTGCTCTCCCTAAACCGACAACTGCTTGATAAATGCCATGAATTAAGAAGAAGTCTTTAGATCGTTAAATGCAACTCGCCTTTAGTCTTCTAACATGTAGCGTAATATGTAGAACCGATCAGACTCGACCTTCTTCAAGATTGTCCAATGGGAATAGAAAGCTAACATCTTCAACTCACTAAAACAAGAACATCACCAAAAGCATTCCAATCAACTTACATCTTGCAAATCCCTTAACTAAAATCCCTCCCAATCAAACAAGAATGTAAAGATGTTCATCAAGGAAATCAAGAATCGGGCCGAACGAACACACGAAATGGTAATACCAAACTACCAATCACATCTAACAAGAACAGAGATCGCTCGAATCATCATGTTGATGTGTACGTGAAGCATTAACCGAAGCACTTTGTCGATGATCATATCACCGTGTGAAGATGTCAACCAACGGCTCATGAAGAAAACTCCATGTAAAGATGTCCCGATAAGAAGAAGCTCGGTTCTTACACGAGTTTGGAGCCGTTTAACCATTTATTCTCATATAATAATCAACCATGCGGTATTTCACACTTCTTCTCCCCTCAAGAATTGCATACGGAGTTGCCATTCTTGATTAAACAAGTGAAAATCATCTAAATGTTCTATTCACACTTCTCTCCCGCAAAATCGCAGACATGATGTCGCCATCTTCATTATAATCGAGCAAGTGGAATGAGAAAACAATCGGTGGAAGCCCGGTTCACTTGATGACCGCGCATGGAAAAGTATGAAGCATGTTGATGAGAATGGTCATTAATTAGAAGATTTCTCTTCTTCGAAGATAAAGCGCATCGACACGCACACTTTTCTTTTCTTTAGAGAACGAGCCCCGAATCGATTTGAATGTACGTCATTATGATGAAGTACGAGGCCCGAATCATGCGTGAATGACGTCATTAGAAGATTTCTCTTCTTTCAAAGATAAAGCGATCGAGACGTACACTTTTCTTTTCTTTAGAGTACGAGGCCCGAATCGAAGTGAGCAGACGCCATAATCTCTCTTTTCAACTCTCTTAGTAAAACATGTAATCAACCCATTATCATTCAAGAGGCTCTTTGTAGTGACAAATGATGGAGATAACCCAATATGATGAATTTGACCTCAAGTAAACTAACCCGAACTCGTGACTTATACTTGCACATATGTAACAAAGAGCGTGCCGAGACTTCATGCCCATTTGAATCTCTAAGTACTCTATACTCCTCAACCAACCAACCATCAAGTAATAGACGTACATTACCTCTTGAAAATCCACAATTGAATGTGACACCGAGCACTACAACGTAACTCCTTTAAGTGATAGTTATTTTGTGGTGGTAAGAGCCCAATTCCCCCAAGTGGTAAAAGAAAAAGTAAAAGCCACCCAACAATAACTAGATTTCCAAGTCTTCGTTTTTTATAATAAGCTCGAACAAGGATCATGAAGAATCTTCATCCATCCATCCCCGATACCTTCAGATACTAAGTACACTCGCCCGTGATATTTCACTTCAACCTCAACTAAATAATACTGAATTAACGCCGTTGTCACATCTTCTTGGTTAAAAGCTCAAATCTAGCCTCCTTTGACGTTTTAAGTGAACTATGATAATGGTTCTCATCCCGACCATGGTTAAATGAGCATAACCCCGTAAAACTTTGAAGTAACCAAACCGCCATGACGAATATCCAAACACACATCCAATTCATGAAGTACACCTTTTATCCTTCTTCAAGCGTAAACCGTAGCACCAAGATCAAGAAGATCCGATTACACTTTCTTCTCCAAGATGGTTCCATCATAACGGATTTTACAATTCCATGGTTTAAACCGAGAAATAGATTCTTTCATGGATTTAACAAAACCGGACATAAGCCATAAGATAGCTCCGAAATGCACTTTACTATTACTGTGATGTTTCCATTGTCACGGATTTTACAATTCTATGATTTAAACCGAGAAATAGGTTCTTCGCTGGATTTTACAAAATCAAGACAAAACCGTAAACAATGTCGCCTTGAATGTGTAATGACAACTTTGGTTTCGTGAATATCTCGCTTTAGGGGAACATGCAGCGGTTCATCAACGGTCCATTAACCAACATCATCAACATCATCAACCATCCAATCAACACTTTGGAAAACACATCAATCACGCAATATGTCGGCTATTGTAATGACCACATGGAGAAGTAAACCCGATATACCAAACTTGATCATGAAGTAGAATTTCCCAGATTTGTTACTTAACCTTATACTAATCCTTGTGAAGAAGAAACGGTGTACCCAATGTACAAAACCTCTTGACATTCTCAAAAGAGTGAGACACCGAAGTGATAGCAACGTTGTTAAGCGAGAAAGAGTCACAAACGTAACTACATAGCCAAGTCTTTATCACATTCTATAAAAGCCCAAACAAGTCATCTTCGTGGAATGGTAGAAAGAAAGAAGACGAAATAAGTAAACGCGCCCGGAAAAACGTCACTTCAAATCCAAATAAGAAATACCAAACACACAACCCCTTAGTCAACCTTGTTTAACCATCAATTAAAGCCGTGACAGATCATTCTTCGTGAAAATGAGTATACTAAAGTATCAAACTGCATGACACATTAAAAGTCCTCATCAAATCGCTTCAACAAGTCTCATCAATCCAAATCTCATAAATCCGGTCTCATAATGAGAAGACCATCATCAATATCAATATTCCATTTCATAAATATTAAGCTTAAGCCGTGAATTTATGTATCCTCCCGTGAAAGTATACCATATAAAAAAAATACCGCTCATTATCATAGATTTGAATATCCAAAAATTATTTGGATAATAAATTCATGGCAATCCGTTTATGTGTAAAGACCATTGCATAAGAATTTCATCCCCAAGTTAAAACAATTCAAACGATCAGCCCAAAATAAATGAACCACCCGATCCTGAAAAGCCCAAAAACCATCAATTGAAAGGCCCGGCATCCAAACTTAGGAAGCAACAGCCCACGTTAGGCCCGGATGTGAAAGTGAGATACTAGATCCAAACTATCACATAAATACCCGGTTAAAACGTTGCAACCCTTTTCATATCACATAACCTAAACCTAATTTCAGTAGTGATAATAACGCCTACCACCCAATTTTCTCACTCCTAACGATATCAATTCTCAAATACAGATCTGGAGTAAAACTTATCAAGCACCAAACCTCTCAATCTCATTCCTTTTTTTGTCCGCCTCCTCCTAACTAAATTACAACTCTCATCTAATGAGCACAGGGATGGTCTCGCCACAGGGATGGCAGAGGTCTTCAATGCCACAGGGATGGCTTGTTACTCTTTAGACATATTATCACGGAAAAATCACAGGAAGGTAAGGATTGTTTCTTTTCATCTCAGCATCTTAACGAATCAAGGTAAGAGGTTTTAACAAACATGTTAAAAGACCTAACCTTATGTTCGGATAGTAAAGCATTAGCTAGGGTATGATTAGTCTTAAATAATCATGAGACGAAATCAGACAATATCAACACGGATCGATGATGAAATAATCATGTGAGAAAAGATCTTCAATAATCGTATATTATTTGAGATTCACATGAAAATTCTGAGATCCTCTTTATTCATTGCTTAGAACGAGCCTCTTTATTATTTTTTTCATTGCTTAGAACGAGCCTAAATTAAGAGATAACATTACTGTTATTTTCTTAATCTAAAGTTTCGGATATAATCAAAGGTTTTTAGATCAGTGATGCATTTAATCTTGTGAGAACTGACTTTCGAGTCATGATACGGCTTTTGGTAACACAAGAAGTATGAGCTGAGATCTTGATAATTATTTATCATTTGAGTCTTGTGAGTTGAGATGTTGTTTCATTTGGTGTTTGGTTTTTGAAATGAACTGATGATGGTTTGTGAACTGAGTTTGATGTTGGTCGTATATGGTATGTGGTTGTGAATATTGGTATTGGTCATAAGGTTTAGAGGTTGTGGTCAATATATCATTCATCTTCTTCTTCATTTCTGTTTTTGTCAAGTTGCTAAGCCAAAGTCATAAGTCAAGTCGCTAAGCAAGTCGCTAAGCAACTCGCTAAGCCAACTCGCTAAGCAAGTCGCTAAGCCAACTCGCTAAGCAAGTCGCTATGCAAGTCGCTAAGCCAACTCGCTTTAGTTGTTGACTCAATAGTCAACAACTCACTACCAGGTACAAGTCGCTAATACAAATCGCTAGATGACATAAGTCGCTATCAAAATAGTGACAAGTCGCTAAATACATTCATTGCATCTCGACAGTTTTGAGACAAGGTTCTAACTTGAAATATGACTTTTCCGATGAGTTTTCCGACCAAGTTTTCCGAACAGCTTCATAAAAACCCAGAAAATGCATAAAACAGTTTCTTTTGACCCATTTGACCACTTTATGACAAACCAGAAATAACCCAATGAACACTTGAAGTAAAAAATATTTACCCAGAAATAACCCATGTTAGACAGCAGTTTGACTAAGCAGATATTGACCAAGACAGAAGATGAAAACTTGAATATACCCAATGACTTCTTTGTTCATGACCAAAAGAGGATACTCAAACTTGTTAAAAACTGTATATCAAAATAGAACGGAAAACAATTTTCTTATCAACAGCATAGTACCAAAACAGTTATAACAAGAATAGGAACAAGAAAAGTATTTCCGACCATAGAAAGTGATAAAAAACAGTTTTAAACATGAACCAAAAACCACCATAACCATGATACAAAACCACACAAATCAACAAAACACAAAAACCTTGGCTCTGATACCAATTGTAGGATCTTTATTTTATTGTGTTGATGATTCGGGTGGCCTTGGATGATCAAAATACATGTTTGCCATAGTTAGAGAGTTAGTAGAGAGAGGGTGTTCTTGCTAGAGGTTTACACAAAGTATGAAATATTAGATTGAATGAGAGCACCACCCCTTCCATCCATGGAAGGGTATTTATACTACAAACATAACGACCTCCTATCACCTGTGGATCGTGGATACAAGGGTGGGTAAGACCCGTCCTTCCTCCACGGTGTTGCACTAAACTATTCTACGCTACTAATTAACTAATAAACAACTTAATAACGTAAATAACGACAAGTCTACGAGCTAACTTATGCTAGATCATAATTAAAGTGACCGACACTTTAACATGGAATTTTCTAATTCCTAACACCAAACATAGAACGTAAAGGGAAATACTACGCCATTATTTAGCAAGATTTTTTTTTTTTTTTGAAACTTTATACAACAAATTAGGGCAACTCCCCACACTAGGGTGGGACACACGGTGAAAACCCATGTAGCATGCTATCGTTTTTGATTCTCGAGTCGCTAGCTTGACTCGATCCCCGCATTCATTGGTTCATGGGAAAGTTTGTAGATCCGGACAACCACAGAGGAATGTCCTCTCCAAAATAGTGCTTCAATCGATGACCATTCACTTTAAAGTTTGGACCATCGGGTTGAGATAACTCAATGGTTCCATAAGGAAATACTTTAGTGATGGTGAATGGTCCGCACCGGTAGGATTTTAGTTTTCCCGAGAAAATCTTCAATCTTGAGTTGAAAAGAAGGCTCGATCACCGACGTTGAAAACGCGGTTCTTGATTTTGAGTCATGAATCTTCTTTGTCTTTTCTTTGTAGATCAAAGAGTTCTCGTATGCATGATCACGGAGTTCATTTAATTCATTCATTTGAACTTTCCGGTGATCACCAGCTGTCTCAATATCGGTTGGCATGTTTCAAGGCCCAAGATGCCTTGTGCTCAAGCTCAACCGTGAGATGACATGCCTTCCGTACACAAGCTTGTATGGAGTACACCCAATGGGTGTTTTATAAGTCGTCTGGAAGGCCCAGAGTGCGCCATCTAGCTTATCCGACCAAGAGGCACGTTTTTTTAGCCACCGTCCTCTCCAATTCTTTTAATCCTCGGTTGAAACTTCCACTTGCCCACTTGTTTGGGGTGGTACGCAGTAGAGAGACGGTGAGTTACACCATACTTTTGCATGACTCTATCAAACCGGTCATTGCAAAATGCGCACTCACGATCACCGATTATAGCTCGTGGAGTTCCAAACCTAGCAAAAGAGATTTTAAGAATTTTACAACAACTCGGCATCGTTGGTAGGCAAAGCTTTCGCTTCAACCCATTTTGACAAATAGTCAATGGCCACGAGTATGTATTTATTACCACGAGATGAAGGAAATGGCCCCATAAAGTCAATGCCCCGGATGTCAAAAATCTCACACACTTGAATGGCGCTTTGCGGCATTTCATTTCTTTGTGAGATATTCCGTGGCGCTGACAAGCGTCATGTGTTTTGACAAATTCGGGGCATCCTTGTAAATCGCAATAATAGAATCCGAATCAAACACCTTCTTGGCGGTGTAGTTGGGCTATGATGTCCCCAAGAGGGTCCGTAATGGCAAGCCTTGAGAATGTCATTGGCTTCCCGACCATACACACATCGCTCGATGACTTGATCCGCGAAATTTTGAATAAGTAGGGTCGTCCCGAAATAATGTTTTACATCTTTAAAGAATTTGTTTTTCGCTGGGACGACATCCCTTTCACTACAAAGTTACTCCGCATGCTAGTTTGCAAAGTCAAGAAACCATGGGGTAGAAGAGTTCCACGAAAAAGAAACTACATTGAGTGTTTCGAGAGGAAATGTTTCGCTTATTTCCTTTTTCTCGAACACATCCCGGTGAGGGTTTTCTAGACGGATGAGATGATCGCAGCCTGTGTTCTCGCTTTCTTTTTATCACGATAATGATATCAAATTCTTGTAGGAGGAGAACCCAACGAGCAATCTCGGCTTTGCATCTTGTTTTGCAAAGAGATATTTGAGAGCCGAGTGATCCGTATACACCACGATTTGGTCAATATAAGGTATGGTCAAATTTCTCAAACGCATACACCACGCCTAATAATTCTTTTTCCGTAGTGGTGTAATGGGTTCGAGCTTCACCATAGTCTTACTCGCAGTAGTGGATAGCCGAAAATGCTTGGTTTTACGCTGCCCAGACCGCACCGATAGCAAAATCACTTACATCGCACATGAGCTCAAAGGGTAAATCCCGCCGGGGCAACTAGAATGGGTGCTTCCATGTTTTTCTTTAATGTTTCAAAAGCTTCGATGCACTCAGTGAGAAGATAAAAGGAGCATCTTTTTCAAGAAGATGGGTCATGGGCGAGCGATTTTAAAAATCTTGTATGAATCTGCGATAAAACCCAGCATGACCTAGAAAACTCCTAATACCTTTGACGGTAGTAGGATGAGGCGCTTTAGCAATAACATCGACTTTTGCTCTATCGACCTCAATCCCATTTTGGAAATCTTATGGCCAGGACTATGCCTTCTTTGACCATAAAGTGGCTCTTCTCCCAATTTAGACAAAGATTGGTGTCTTCACACCGCTTTAGCATTTTATCTAAATGGGAGAGACATGTCCGAAATGAGTCCCCAATGACCGAGAAGTCATCCATAAACACCTCCATTGTTTCCCGATCATGTCGTGGAAAATTGCCATCATACATCGTTGAAACGCGCTGTGAGCATTACATAGGCCAAAAGGCATACGCCTGTAGGCAAAAGTTCCGTATGGGCGGTGAATGTGGTCTTTCTTGATCCAATGGATCAATGGGGATCTGAAAATACCCCGAGAAACCATCAAGGAAACAATAGTACTGCTTCCGCTAGTCTCTCAAGCATCCGATCCATGAAGGGTAGAGGAAAATGGTCTTTATGGGTGGCTTCGCTTAACTTATGATAGTCAATACACACGCCATCCGTAACCAATCGAGTTGGAATTAACTCGCTTTTCTTCATTTGTGACAACAGCTATGCCACCCTTTTTGAATACAATGAATGGGATCACCCAAGGACTATCGAGATTGGGTAAATTAAACCCAGATCAAGTAGTTTGAGAACCTCTTGTTTGATAACCTCATGAATCTTAGGATTCACCCTTCTCTCGATGTTGTACTTCTTGGTTTGAAGTCATCCTCCATCAAGATTTTGTGAGTACAAAACTCGTGGTTGATACCCTTAATGTCGGAGAGTTTCAAGCAATTGCTTGCTTGTGCGACTTCAAGACCTTTATGAGAGCGCTTCTCCTCCCGAGTTAAGTCTTTAGCAATTATGACGGTAATTTATCATCACCTTCCAAGAATGCATACTCGAGATGAGGAGGTAGGTCCTTAAGTTCAACCTCGTGAAATTCTTCAGATGTTTGTACCGATTTGATTTCCTCATTCGTGATTTCTTTCGGAGGAGTGAAGGTAATGGATCTTCATTTAACAATTGCTCGAGATAAAGGATATCTCCTCCGAATCATAAACACCATCAATTCCGGCGGAATTGATTCATCACTAGCAAGAAACTCATCGATCTCTTCCGAAAGAAGTCACCTCCCTTAAACGGAGCGAGAGGGGAAGAGTCTGCAATGATTGGTTTAGAAGATGTGGTGGAATCCCCACTCACGTAATTATGAAAATAACCAAGAAACTCTTGAGAGTACTCCTCAAGCAATATCAATTAAATCGATTCGATTAACCGATTCAAAGATCATAATTTGAGGAGTACCTCGAAGTTTGATCAAGTTGCGCTAATGACTTCATTACCCACACGTAACGTGATTTCTTGCTCAAATACATCAATGAGAGCACGGCCGCTCTCGTGAATCCTCGTCCAACAATGAGGGAACCCGAGGATCGCATCGAAATCAACAACCACAAAGTCACCGGAAAATGGAACTTTCCTACTTTCACGAATACATCCTCGGCGATGCCAAGAGGACGCGATATAGAACGATCCGCAAGCTCAAGAGTCATGCGGTAGGAACAAGTTCGAAGAGAAAGTTTCTTCCATATCTAATAAGGCATCGATTGATGCTTGCACCAAGATCGGCGAGGGCAAAGCATTCAATCATCCTGGAAAACACAAGGAAGAAGAAATTTTCCGGATCTCCAAGCTTCTCGAAGCTTCTTTAAGAATCTGCCGAAAGGGCCTCGCTCAAAGGAGTTTTAGCCATTTCAAACAGCTTTTCCTTGTTGCTTAACATGTGTTTGAGAGTTGATGCAAACTTGGGCATTAACATGATAGCATCCGTAAGCTTATGTCAAATGTAGTTCTTGGAAAATTTGAAAAATTTCTCCATTTGATGACCGGCTTTTTCGGGAGTTTTTGCTCATTTAAACGTGATGGGTAAGGAATAGAAGTTTTGGATTTGGGGTTTTCAACTTGAGGTTCAAAAACAACCTGTGTTTGGTTTTGGGTTTCGGACAACCCGAGGATGGACATTGCCGGTACTTCCGTTATTAGTAGGAAGTTCCTTGTCCTTTGTCGCCTCGGGTTCACTTTCCACTACCTTCGGAGAGAAGAAGAAGAGGTAGTAGGAATAGCGGGTCCATCATAATGGGCACCACTCAGTTGTGATCGCCTTTGCATCGCCTCTGATTAGCGATCGTGTTGCTAGGTAAAGTACATGAGCCGAGGGTCGATCATTTAAAGACTTCTTAATGTCAAAATCGGCTAACCAACAACCTGTTCATTTCCTCTTGGGATTTCATGAATTGCTTCAACAACTCATCGATGATGGTCCAGTTGGAACAATGGCTTGATCTTGTGTAGGAAAATTACGCCCCTATTGTTTGGATTAGGGCCTTGATTTTGGAAATTTCTTGATTATTGCCATGAAAATACCCGGTTGAAATTTCCACGACCTTGGTTTCTATTAAAATTCCTTGGTGTTGGAAGTTTTGATTTTGATTTTGAAAACCGTTATTTTGACTAAAATTACCTTGGTTTTGAAAACCTTGGTTCGTTCTATTCGATTTTGATTACGGTTTTGGTTTTGGTTGAAACCGGAGGTCCAGTGGTAGTGGTTAGGGCGGTGGTTTGGGTCCATAGGAGCACGGTATTGGTTGCCTCTGAATTGGAAATCCGCCCACATCGTTAGCTTGAAAGGGTTACCATCGGTGGCCATACAGTTGTAATAGGCATGGGGGCCACCGCAAGTAACACGTACTTCCACTTTCTTAGCTTCAGCAGGAGGTGAAGTTTGTGGAAAAGAAACTTTCTTTGGTTGGAGAGAACCAAAGCTTGAATTTCTTCACAGCTTGTCAATCTTAGCATCGGTGCTAGATTGACTCACGGGTGATGAAGTAGAAGGACCAACACTGACTTGGGAGAAACCGTGGGTTCATTTACAGTTTTACTCAAGAAATTTCCTCCAGCGGAGGAATTGAGAGAATCTTGATCAGATTGACTCACTCCATTATAGAAAGTATCGAGTTGCATCAACTCGGAGAAACCGTGGGTTCATCAAACTTTTGTGTGAACTTGATGATTTCATTTTTAAGACTCGTGGTTTTTGAAGGTGGATAAAACTCGTTAACAAATTTCTTCACCAGGTCTTCCCATGTTTCGATTGATTTAGGGTTGTTTTCAAGCCAACCGGCTTGCCCTCGCGGAAAATGGGAATGTAAGAAGCTTGACAAAGATCCGTAGGGACATTCTTGTATTTGATGGTAGATGCAATCTTGTTAAACCATCGAATATGAGCATGAGGATCATCCTCTCAAAACCATAGAATTGACTTGAGGTTACAAGATTCAAGAACCCGGTTTTGAGTTCAAAATTTTCACCACAATGGCTGGGATAACAATAGCATCTCCATACCCGCCGATGGGTGCTCGGAGAAGCTCACACATAGGACGTTCTTCCGCCATGACAATGGAAGTAGTGTGAGCAACCGGATCTCGATCCGATCGATGGGCGAAAGTTCACTGGACACGCCTTCTTGGAATCTCGACAAGCTCACGAAATGGGCTTATAGACCTAGAAGAGCGAGTGCGCATACACTAGAGTTAACTCTAAGAGATCTCGAGTTAAGGAAGAGAATTATGAAAGTGAATTATGAAAATGGGGTGAAGAATCTTTTGGGTTTTATGGTTTTGAAAAGTAGATATAACAACAAATCCAATTAAAACAATATCGAGGCAAAACAACAATGAACTTAAACCAATAATCACAAGATGAATGGCTTTGAAAAAGGTACACCACCACAAGGACACAAAGGCAAGTTTTAATCTTTGGTTCGGGAAGTTATTATGGCCGTACCCCAGTTAGGTAGTACCTTTGCCTTGGTTTCGGTGGTAATTTTTATGTTGTTATTATTAAACAAAGAAAACGACAAATCTTTTGTATTTTTATCTTTATATATATATAGAAACAAAAGAAAAATATTTTTGTGTTTTATACGTTTTGGATGTTTTGGGTTTTTGGACTTTATAAGAAAATATATATAGATACGAGATGGATGGTATGAACAAGGAGTGAATATTCAAATCACTAATCTGCTAAACGTGAAGATAATTAGCACACCTCCCCCAAGCGTGGCGCCAAAATTTGACTCGTTCCCAGACGGTCAAGTTTTATCACGCAAGTCGACCACTTGTGAATGGTCAACCGTAACAAACTTCAAACAACCGGAACCAAATGCAATGAAGATCTAGAGGATTATGGTGTTTCCCAGTCGTTAAGTCCCAACGAGTCAGGCGATGAATAATCAAACGAATAGTGATCGAGAGAGTTCGAACGGAAAAGGGTTGATTGATTATAACTAAAGAAAAAGTTTATAGATTACAGGGCTTAAATGCAAATTAAAGAAAATTAAAAGCTAAATTATATTAAATAAACGCTATCACTATATTTAAACCGATGTTTTGATTTTTCTTTTATAAAACCGAATTAAAACTACGAACGTCTAAAAGAAATTGTGAAACGAAACAATATTAATCCTAAAAATATAAAAATGACATTTTACAAACCTAATGATAAGAGAAAATTTTGAGAAAAGAAAATTATTTTATAACTATTTAATTAATTATTATTAATTAAAAACTAATTTTAACTATTTAATAATACCTAAAATACAAGAAAATATGAAATAAAGCTAGAAAAATGAAATTATGACTTAGAAAAATCTAAAATAACTAAATAGAATTTTCAAAACTAATTTTGTATTTTTCTCGATTATTTTCTATTTTCTATGAATTAAAACTATTTGAAACTAATTAAATTGCTAAAATTACAATTTAAACTATGAAAATCTGAAAAATTATTTTTTGCTTTTTATATTTATCTTAACCTAGGAAAATTGAAAACTTATTTTTTTGAAACTTTTCTGATTTAATTGTATTAAAAGCTAATAAAAAATGCCTAAAAACTGTTTTAAATGAGGAAAAATAGCAAACAGTGCTAGAAAAATATGAAAAATTCAGAAAAAGTCTAAAATTATATTCTAAATCTAAGAAAAATATAAAAATAGTGGCTTGTGTGTAGGATTATGAAACTGCAGTGACAAGTGCTTATAAATAAGCACTTGAATTAAGCAAATGAGCACAATAAATTACCAAACTGAAAGAAGAAGCTATAATATGCTACAACTACTTAAAAGCAACTAGTTACAACTGGCCTAAACCTCTAAATTACAAGCTACTCAGATTTGATGATTTTAGCTTAAGTACCAAAAAACAGTTTTAGCAACTAAGTTGCAGCCTAAGAATAAGCTACTCAGTAAGCTGGAAATTGAAACCAGATATTGGACTCTCAAGAAGACCTGTCTAGCTACTTAAAAACAAAAAATGAGACCAATATAAGCTCTAATGAGCTTGTGACAAGCTCTGCAAGAACCTGAGAAACTGCTCTGGTGACTATGCTCTGTCACAGGGCACTTTTGACCTTTTTGACAAGCTGATTTGAGGCTTGTAGAAAATTACTAAAATTCAACTAAAATTATATTAAGAAACTAGACCAACTGAAGTTATAAAACCCAAAGTTTTACTTGAATTGACCCAAAATTGAAGCAATGAAAAATCACCCCAGTTGGGTGAAAACTGAGATTTTCAACCTTTTTTTGACTTTTTGACAGTTTTGCAAATTTGACTTAAATGAGATTTGATCTTAATTTGCCAACTGAAAATGATGAAATGAGCTATTATAAGACTTGATTAAGCTACCCCTATCAATTATGAGCACAATGCCAGCTTTTGATTTCACAATTTTTAACAGATATGAAATAAGGACAGGATCATGGTGATTTTGACTTTTGAAGTGCACAAATGAGATTTGATGACTAAAATGGTTATATTACAACTAAAGAGGACTAAAGCAACAGATTTTAACCACAGAACAAGCCTTTTACTCAGGTAATGCAGCAGATCCAAACACTCTTTTCATGACAACTTTCTATTAGTTAAACTTAGATAGGTAGTCTAGGATTACTTCCACAACCTAACAAAGATCTAAACTAATCTATAAACTGAGTTAAACCATGATCAGGCATTGATAACTAGACAATATCAACTGTAAAAAATGTGCAGATTCAAACAGTTAAAGGACAGAGAATTTGAACTCACAAGTGATCCATCTCATGTGCAGCTTATCACATACCCCAACTATATTAATCTAATCCAATCCAATACCAGCTCTGCAACAACCAATATCCATCTTCATCATCGCTAACCAAAATTCAATACATTTGACTTTTGTTGACCATACACCAAATTTGCTTGAATCTATTTCTTAAGCTTACTAAAGCTATAAATGACTTAAATAAGCTCAATGAGTTATAAAGAAGCTTATTGAAGCCTGGCACTTAATACATTTGAAACTGTCTTGAATAAGATAAATGTGAAAACATGAATCTTGATAGAACTTGAAATTAATCTTTGAAAAAGGTTACAGTACAATGAACTAACTAAGTTTCATACAACAAAGCTTGAAATTACAACTTAGACTTATTTAAGACATGGAAATTTTAAAAACGACATACATATGAAAATAAAACTAAGTACTGCCCCTTTCCTTCTCTCTTCTTCCTCCTTTTTATAACAAAAGGCCTTCTCTCTCTCCTCTGAGCAAATCCCACTTGTAAATTTGGCCATTGGATCAGTTCAGTGGATATTGGCCGTTTGATGAGTTTTGGCGGGAAAAGCTGTTTTGACTGTGGGGTTCTGAATTTGCAACTGGGGGGGGGTGGCATTAATTGTGGTGTGTTTAGTTGGTAGATGTGATGATGAGGGGGGGTTGAAGAGATAAGGTGAGGTGATGGGAGAGTGTTTTGCAGACAAGTGGTGAGGAAGAAAGGTGGGAGGGAAAGGGATATGGTTTGACCGGGGTTTGACTAGGGGTCCAAAAAGGGGGGTCAAGGTGTAATGGCAGGGGTCAAAGGATTGGTTTAGTAATACAAGGACCACTTTTGCAATTCTCGAAAGATGGAGGACCAAAGCGCCATTTCGATTTTCGAGGACCAATCATGTACATTCCAAATTATAATCCAAGGGCTAAACTTGACAATCTCAATATTCCAAGGACTAATTTTGTCATTTTTGAAAGTTTAGGGACCTAAGTTGTAATTTTGCAATTTTAAATCTCAAGGACCAATTTTGACAACTCATGAATCCCTAGGGACTTGAAATGATATTTTCTTTATTTTGATTTACCAGGACTGCTTTTTGACAACTTTTGAAGCTTGGGGACTAAAGCGCCAATTATGCAAACTTGATCGTTTTTCACGATTTTGATATTTTGCATTTAAAACACATAAAACACTTATTTGTGATATTTTATCATTTTGATGCATTTCTGAGTGTTTTCAGATGTTTTTGCAGTTCAGATTTGACCAAAAATGATGAGTATTTACACACTCATCAGTTCTCATGTTTGAATTTGTGAAAATGATTTATTTTGTCTTTAACCTCGTCTTAATTACATATAAAGGTATTTTACGAAAAGGATAAGTGTAGGGAAGATTACACACGTTTTTAAAAGAACGTGAACATGAGAATTACGATTATTGAAAAGATATATATGTGTGTTTGTTAGAGTCAAATGCTTGTATCGAGTCATAATGGATGTTTTGCGTGAATTTTCCAGATTCTAAAGATATAAATTTTCGAATTTTTCGAGAAAATCGTAGACCGGTTCGTCGGGATAACTTTGACGGCATCAGATCGCAACTGACGGCGTCGGGAGGAGCGTAAACAACTTATCTTACTTTCTCTCGTTTTGTGCTACTTATAAATTTTGGAATTTTCCGGTCTTAATTTTCCTAAAAACTCGCAAACAACCATTCCACAAGCATTATATCTTATTTAAGTCCGGAATTACATCTTGTTGTGATTTTTCTTTGTTCGGTTTGATGCTTTGGTTTGTCTGCTTTCTTCAGTGTGTGCGGTTTTATTTATCAAGAAGAAGAAACATAAGATTAGATGGAGCTTTTCACGCATGCATTCTTCTTGGAAAGAATTTAACCACTACTTCACACGGATACTACCAAGCTAATCAGGGGAGTATTAGTTTCTTTCATTTTTAATTACCTTTCATTATCATAACTTTGATACTTTCGGGGAACATTGGGGACAATGTTCAGTTTAAGTGTAGGGAGGGAAAATAAAACGGGAACTTTGAAACTATGCTTATCCTTTACTATTTGCCTTGTCTAATTTCATTTGTGTAATAAACCATGAGAAATATCGGTTAGGGTAATTTTGGCACCAAATTTAAAAAATTTCATGACATGTAGGAGTGGGCCATTAGTCTTAATAAAGTGTCTCATGGATAGGAAGTTATATGACTAGCACAAAACCCTTTACCACTTAAATTTCACCCAAAATGTGAGGATCGCCTTTAGATATGAAGGAATTAAAGCATTCATCTTTAATGCTTCGAGAGTGTACCGGTAGTATAATAGATTCTAGAACGTGTTTTGTGATGCATTCCGAGATCGCTAGTGAGACTACACTTGTGTAGTTAGGAATAACTAAATGATAAGAGGCATTAGGATAACCCTTGTTTGATACCCGTATTATAATTACTTCTTCCACATCGGTTGAGTAATTCCCCCACACCCTTGCGTCGTACTCACCTTTAGTACACGATACCTCTAGTTAACCCCTCAGAGCCTATCCTTTTTACGGTTCTCGTGATGTTTCGGTTTTCCAGAATATCAATGAAGAGCATTGTTTACAATCCACCCTCAAATGTACACCCAAATCCCCTTAGCCTACCTTGTATGCACTCACTTTTAGTGCATTATTGTTATCATACTAAACCCTCAGTTCAATTATCTAGTTGCTTGCATAAGTTGCTAAGTCGAGTCATATCCTTTGTACACAGTTTGGGACGATTGGGACTCATGGGAAAAGTTAAATTTTATGAAATGACGGAAGGAACATTAAATTCAAATTCCATTATTTACGTAATAATGTACTCCAAGTGTTTTGATCTTTTCAATTCGGGTCAAATTAGTGTTAGAGTAATAAAAACTCAAGTGTAGGGATGTGCCTATAAATCCTATTATTTTGATGTCATCGTAGAGGATGGTAGAGTAAAGTGTATGAAAAAAAAAAAAAAAACAAAAAAAAAAAAAAAAAAAAAAAAGAAAAAAAAATAAATAAATAATAGCGTGTTCAAAAAAAAAAAAAAAAAAAAAAAAAAAAAAAAAAAAATGGGCTACCATCCTATATCCATCTTTAAATTTATGTTTGTTTGTTTCAAGTTATCTAGAGTTTAGAGTGTCGAGTCTTGGCTTAGCAACGCCATTCTACTCATGCTTGTAACATAAAGATTTTTGACTTGCCACCACTAAATCGCCTATCCTACCAAACCCTTTGTTTCCCTACCGTAAGCCTAACGTTACAACCCTTTAAAAGACCTCTTGGGTAGTTTTTCCTAGGTGCTTACGCCAAAGCGATGGAGGTTTGATCTAGTTTCAAGCCTATGGTAATCTATGTACTAGGACCGGTTAATGAGTGTTTATCTTCCATTTCCAAATTGATATATTTCATATACACCGAGAGATGAGAGTATCCAAACACCACTTGTGAGGTGCTAGTATGTAATTTCCGTGCTTGTTATGACTTTCATGGGCTTATACTTGTTGTGAATTGTTTTAAACTAATGCTTCATGACCCCAACTTATAAATTAATTGGCGAAAAGCACAATTGCTTGAGGACAAACAAATACCAAGTGTAGGGATATTTGATAAGGATTTAAAAGGTACACTTTTGAGGGTCATTTAAGCCCTTAATCGACCACTTTATATCCGTTCTCGCTTAATTTCGTTCCTTTCACTTTTAGATCTCTTGAAGGCATAATGTTGGAATGAAGCTTATTTGGACGAAAAGGCGTGAATATGAAGAAAACGGCTAAAGTCAAGATCAAGACACTCAAGTGCTGGAAGTGAACCGAAAATCCACAGATAAAGGCGTTGCTGTCGCTCTAGTTGCGACGGCTCGATGCTGATTTTGCTATTTTACACCGACGCCACTCTTTAAAAGTGATGCTGTCACTCTTTAAATGCGATGCCGTCGCTTTAATTGCCACTACCAAGATGTTTATTTTCCTATTTTGCACCGACTGTCACTCTTTAAATGCGAGAGGTGTGGAAAACTAGAAGGGGGTTGAATAGTTTTACCAATTTATAAACTTCCTTTTCAATATTTGGATCGACTTATGTCAATCTATTTGATTGTTTATGTTGGACGTTGATAGATAGATATATAAACATATAATGAAAGATAAAGAGTAAGAAGCACATCACCACGACACAAGTTATTTATAGTGGTTCGGCTACAAGGACACCTTCCTTGCCCTACTCCACTCCCCGAGTCACCTACTCGAGAGTTCGTAAGCACTACACCAACTCCTTATGGTGGAGAAGCCTTCACAACGTCGCTTAACCTTTTTCCGGTACAAAGCTAAATACCGAGTTCTTTCACACCAAGGCGAACCACACCTAACACAACGTCGCCTACCCTTTATATGGTGCTAGGCTAACCACCGAGTTCTTTCACACCTTAGGAGAACTAATCCTATCACAACGTCGCCTACCCTTTATTAGGTACTAGGCTAAGCACCTAGTTCCATTATGGAGGAACTACTACCCTTCACGACACAACACCTATTATCAAGGAGATCTACTCCTTGTTACAACACCATCAAGGATATCACCATCCTTGTGAATAAATAAACACTTATATGTATAACGATGCACCTCATCGATTATACGACCTAAGCATTCTTTCCAAATGCTACTTGATTTGATTCTTCGGCATCCTTCACTAATGCCTTTGACACAACGCTTGGCATCCTTCACTAATGCCTTCGTCTTGACACCTTAAGCATTCTTCACTAAGGCTTTTACGCGGATGATTAGCATCTTTCACTAATGCTTTTCATCTTGACACTTTCGGCATTCTTCACTAATGCCTTCAACCCAACATCTATGGAGAGAGGAAGAACTATCAACAAGAGAACCTTCGTTGTCTTGATGATGACGAAGGATGGCAACTCATGGACTTGAGCTTGCACGTCTTCAAGATGTGGTGATCTTTCCTCTAATAGGAATCTACAAGAGCACACAAAAACAAAAGAGAAAAAGCTACATAGAAATCTTGGATCTGAGGTTAGAGGGTTAGAATACTTGGGGGAAGTATGTGTGTAAAGAGATGAATAGAAAGGAAGAAATGACTCTCTATTTATAGAGGAAATTCACTACTATATCCCCGGATCCCACGGATCCCTTCCACTTAGGATCCGGCTAGCACAAAGCCAGGGATCCGTGGTCCGCTCCCCTTTGCCCATGGGTATTTTGGGTTATGGGTCATGGGTCATGGGTTATGGGTTGATCCATGGTTTTTAATCTAGATACAATGTACCTTAAGGATACATTGAACTTGTGTAAGTGGTATATATAAAACCATGGTTTATGGGTCAAAAACCATTTGCTAGTTTTATCTATTTAGTATATACTTGCTTTTACCCATTTTAGTATATACTTGTTTTACCCATTTTAGTGTACTTAATATAAGTATGTATTAACCCAATATGTAAACACTAGTTGTTGTACATATGTATCTAACTCATAGAGTTACTTAAACTTGTTAAGCCAATATGTAAACACTAGTTGTTGTACATGTGTATCTAAAATATAAAATCACTTAATCTTGTTATAGTGTTTTATATGAAAACGTAAGTGTGTTATAAAACTATTAGTTCAAACCATTTACGTATTTTATTTGTTTCGTTAATATGATTTTACTTTTGTTATCGACAAAACAATAGAAGATCGTAAAATATAAATAAACGTTTTTACGGCTTATTTGTATTAACAATCTCCCCCTTTTTGTTGATGACAAAACATAAAATTATTTTAAGGAAAAGCTAAAATTGTAAACGTTTGAATTTGTAGTTTTACTTTCTTTCCCCTTTTGTCGAAACAAAAGTGTTTGAAGAAACTAACACAATTTTTATAAAAAAATCTTAAAAGATGTAATGAGAGCAAGTGACGGAATGGTACTCGTCTTAACTCCCCTTGATGAGTCCATCCCTTTGAAAAAAAAAAGGCGTCAAGGACATAATGTAAAATAAGCTACTTGTGTTTGCAATTAATTTTGCAAATGGTTCGTCTAAGTGACGAAAAGGTGCTCCCCTCGAATATTGCAAAGGTGCAATGGGGTATCATGAAGTGTAATCCAAAATGGATTAAATTGCAAATGATTTTGCAATATTGTTTGACACAAAGCTCCCCTAGCTTTTATGGTGTCAAAATCTTCATGTGTTATTTTGAAAATCTACAAAGTAAAGGTTAGAAAAACAAGAGTATAGTGCATAATTTCCGCAAAAGAGACTCAAGTTAGTAGAAATTTGTGTACATACCACGGATCCCACGGTTCCCTTCAATGAGGATCCGTCTAGGTAACGAGGAAGGATCCGGCTATTTGTTCCGGTTTCTTGAAGAAGAAGAAATGTCAAGGAGTGCATCTTGAGGGAATGAGATAAAATACAATATAACAAGCACAATACACATAATAGACATGGCATAAAAGTATTCATTCAATAAAACAAGAGATACACAACCAAATCTCTAAAAACTAAGAGAATGAATAAGCCAAATAGATGCTATTAAGGTTAATAAGTTACTCCAAACTTAAGATTTGACTAAAAGCTTATTGAAGATCAAGGATGAGAAAGGTTTCCTAAGCATTCTCAGTTTGAGCTTGAAGCTCATGTATTAGTACATCTAATTCATGTTTCATTCTCTCAACATGTTTGCAATGGTCGCACTCATAGTCATGGCCTTGAAGTGGAGGTTCAAGTGGAGTGGGTTGAGGATCTTCAAATGACTTTATGGTGGCTTTAGGTACTAGTGAGGTAGGTTGAGTTGTGGAAGGTTTAGTAGATTTAAGTGATGAAGTCCTAGTGGAAGCACTCTTCTTGTGAATAGGTTTGATTGGTTTTCTTAGTGTGGGAGAGATCCTAGTTTTGGTGGATTTACAGAAGGTGATTTGGTTGAGGAAACTTCATGCATGATTCTAGCAAGTTTTTGGGTGGTTCTTGAGTGGATGAGTTAGCACTAGGAGCTTTAGTCATAGTGATGATGCTAGTAAGAATTCTTTTAGTTGTTGATTATGAGATGTGATTTGAGAGTGGTACCTTAACTCTAAGGTTGTTTGGTTTATAAAGGATGATATGAATTAGAAAATTAATTTCTTGGCCATTTGAAAGGTTAGGCATGCTTTTGAGGTTTTGATAAGTTCAATGAAGATAATCAATGAATGCTAAAGGTGGTTGGAGACCTAAAAGGTGATTTGAATTCAAACATGGAGCTGGTTTATGCTCTCTACAGCTACGGATCCCGTGGATCCCTCTCAGCAGGGATCCGTATGGTTAAAGACCAGGGATCCGGATATTCAGACAGAGTTTAGGTGAGATCATTATTGTTAATAGGTTTCGAGGTTTTGACTCAATTTTGAAGTCTCTAGCTGTTGGAAATCTCAACCATAAGCAATTATGTTTAGTGTTTGATGACTAAAATGTTTCTAGGCAATGTGGTTAATAAGGAGAAGATCTCGGCAATTAGTATTTAAGACTTAATCCACTAATGTTCTTGGAAATGTGATGATTGACATGCACAAGGTTGAAATTTAGAGTTTCACTGATCTAGGAACTCATTTAAGATGAGATGGAGTGTTTGGGTTAGCAATGTTAGACATATCATCACACTGGATCCCACGGTTCCCTCCATGGAGGGATCCGTCTAGGCTATTCCTAGGGATCCGGCTCTCGCTGATGATAATGATTTGAAATGGGGTTTCTAGAAGCTAAAGCCTATCTTGTTTTGGGTGTTTCAGCTCTCCTAAGTGCTTTAGGAAGAGAGGGTACCTAAATGATCATGAGTAATAGGTGTTTGTGCACATGATTGCTTTTTATGGAAGAAGGAAGGGACATCATAACTACCAATGGATGTCCAAGGATGACACTAGGAGTTATGAGGGTGACAAGTCATAATAAATGATCCTAGTGATCAGGTTTTAGCTTGAGGTGATATTAAGAAAAATTCTTAAAAATTTCAAGAATTGAAAAACTAATTTTTTGTCTTACCTTGAGATATAGAAGACTAAAAGCAATTTCCTAAAATTGTTTAGCTCGCTTTCCTAAGTGTTTTGAGGGATGATACATATTTTGTGAGTAGTTGAAGCGGAAGTATGGTTAGTATTAGATGTGATGATAGAATCAGACTAAGGTCGTAAGTAAGCCTTTAGTGAGTCTAAGCCTTTCTCATCCTCGACGTGGACTTAGTTGGGTTCTAAAACACATGCTAAGCTAATGTGATGTTATCTAGAAAGCGGTTTTGATGTCTTTGAATGTTTGCAATGTTGATCGATGTCACGGATCCCACGGTTCCTTCAAGGAAGGATCCGCTAGGCTAATCCTAGGGATCCGGCATCTGCAGATCGAATCAACACAAACCAAAAAATGATGTGCGATTTTGTACACTATAAAATCTATGAAACAAGCAATTAGAAACAAGCATTTAGAAACAAGCAAGCCATCATATAGCACCAGAAACAATATCCAAAAAAACCATAAACCAACAATGCTAAAAAGAAATCATTCAAACATAAGATAAATAAAAATAAACACAATCCTATTGTCTCTTTCGTCAATTCTTCCTTTTTCTTTTTGACGGCTTAGTGAGATTGTAGGCTAGGTTTTGAATCATGCCTCTTATTTGTTTGTATTCCGCGGTCTCGTTTGGAATGGTTGGAAGTTGTTCGTGGTATTCAAGAATGTCCAATTTAATGTTGGATACGGGGTCGATGTCCTCCTCATCTTCTTCTTCTTCTTCTTCTCCGGCCGAGGAGTCCGAGAGAGCTTCGGGTTTCTTTCCATTGATCATGAATCGTTTGGATGGTTGTTTGGTAAGGGTACCATGACGTGATCGGAAGGTAATGGTCATCGTTGATAGGGATGGTTGCAATGCACTAACGTATTTACAAAGTCGTGTTAGGAGCATACCATATCGGAGTACCATGTTGGAAGCTTTGAATACCCCACCATTCTCCTTACCATGTAATAGGCAAGATTAAATGGCCTTTGGTGGATAAGACAATAGATCATTTGCACAAGGCATGCGTTTGGATGATCTTTGTTTCCAACTAGGCTAATGATGTTTTCTCTAAGGATTTCTTCCCATTTTCTAAACATGGGATGCATTTCAAAAAGTTCCATTTTAAAGGGATTACGGTGAATTAGCTTTTTGTTACGATCGTAACGGGATTGGTCGGTCCTAACTTTAAAGATAGTATCGCGAATGGTTTCGGGATTGTCGAGAGGAGTGTTGTAAAGAGGCTTAGGATCAAGTGCAAGGTTTTGGCGTTAATTGCCCAATCTTGAGAGTACATACAAATTCCTTCACAAGGAATGCGAAGAATTTGAGCAAAGGTGTTGAGAGGAAGAGTAAAGTTTTGTGTGTTGATGATAAAGGCGATTGAGATGCTATTATCGGTGTTTCTAATGATCCTAAAGCTTTTGTAAAACTCAAAAATGAAAACCGGACAAATTTGTTCATCAATGTCAAGAAGACAATCAAAGTTGATTGTCGAGAAAACTTGACGAGTGTCGGTATCTTCAAGGAAACATTCCTTGACTACACGACCTTCGTGAATAAGTCGTTTTGTGAGGCTTTTGAAAATTTTACGGTTAGTTTTGGTCGACCCTTTTACGATAGTAGTGAGTAAGATAGTGGACGGTGTCATGACGATCTTGTTGAGTAGCTTTGGGCATGGTTGGTCCTAGAAATACAAATTTTCCAATTAGGTAAAATTAGTTGGAAATGGGTTTATGGTTTATGATTTGTATTAACAATGTTGTGAACACAATGTGATTAAGTTAAAAGCCCTTTTCACGACTAATTTGAAAACCCTAACTAAATTAATTTGTTTAAAACTTAAGGAACCATAAACCCTAGAATGAAGATGATGAAAATCGAACAATTTAATGTAATTACTTACAATGGTGTTCTAGGAAAAAATGATTTGAGGTTATGAAAGCCAATGAGGATGGATGCGAAGCTTGGTCGTTTTGTGTTATGAGAATAGAGGAAAAAAATCGGTGGTGATTTTTGAAAGCGTATGGTGAGTTACATTCCACGGTTCCCCGGATCCTTCAGATTTGGGATCCGGCTAGTACAACTAGAGGATCCGGCTATTTTGAACATAAAAAGAATTGTTTGACAATCTTTTTGTAGTATGCTTACGGAATAGCTTACAAAAAAAATAGTTTGGAGGTTTTAGATGACGATTGTTTTTGAATGACGGCTTTTGATGAATCTCATATCGAGGATGTGATGTTGGCGTTAAAAAATATTATTCCCTATGACGAGAAAGGTGGAAGAGTGACGAAAGAGACTTCTAACGCTCTTAGTGTTATAATAATCAAAGAAGTACTTGTGAAAATAAGTAGAACTCAAGTATCCTATCTAATGAAAAGTAGAACATACCTTTATGCTTCTTGATTTGGTATAAAACCAAAGATACTTCATGAGCTTTTAAAGTAATCCTTTGTACTTGATGTACTTAAGTTGTGATTACTTTAAGAATCCTTCCTTGAATGTCGACTTCATCTTTGAGTGAAGATTTTGGAAAATTCTAGCATGAAAATTACTCGAGAACGGAATATTGTTAGAATCATCTATCAATGTCCAACAAAATGATTTAACGAAAATATGATCCAAAGAAAAATCCTTCTTTGTAGTTTTCAAACATACACGGATCGTATCAAGTCTTTAAAGTACAATATACTTTAAGAAACTTGGTTCTGAAGCTCGATGCCAATTGTGGTAAACTAGAAGGGGGTTGAATAGTTTTACCAATTTATAAACTTCCTTTTCAATATTTGGATCGACTTATGTCAATCTATTTGATTGTTTATGTTGGACGTTGATAGATAGATATATAAACATATAATGAAAGATAAAGAGTAAGAAGCACATCACCACGACACAAGTTATTTATAGTGGTTCGGCTACAAGGACAACTTCCTTGCCCTACTCCACTCCCCGAGTCACCTACTCGAGAGTTCGTAAGCACTACACCAACTCCTTATGGCGGAGAAGCCTTCACAACGTCGCTTAACCTTTTTCCGGTTCAAAGCTAAATACTGAGTTCTTTCACACCAAGGCGAACCACACCTAACACAACGTCGCCTACCCTTTATACGGTGCTAGGCTAACCACCGAGTTCTTTCACACCTTAGGAGAACTAATCCTATCACAACGTCGCCTACCCTTTATTAGGTACTAGGCTAAGCACCTAGTTCCATTATGGAGGAACTACTACCCTTCACGACACAACACCTATTATCAAGGAGATCTACTCCTTGTTACAACACCATCAAGGATATCACCATCCTTGTGAATAAATAAACACTTATATGTATAATGATGCACCTCATCGATTATACAACCTAAGCATTCTTCCCAAATGCTACTTGATTTGATTCTTGGCATCCTTCACTAATGCCTTTGACACAACGCTTGGCATCCTTCACTAATGCCTTCGTCTTGACACCTTAAGCATTCTTCACTAATGCTTTTACGCGGATGATCATCATCTTTCACTAATGCTTTTCATCTTGACACTTTCGGCATTCTTCACTAATGCCTTCAACCCAACATCTATGGAGAGGGAAGAACTATCAACAAGAGAACCTTCGTTGTCTTGATGATGACAAAGCATGGCAACTCATGGACTTGAGCTTGCGTCTTCAAGATGTGGTGATCTTTCCTCTAATAGGAATCTACAAGATCACACAAAACAAAAGAGAAATGCTACATAGATCACTTGGATCCGAGGTTAGAGGTTAGAATACTTGGGGAAGTATGTGTAAAGAGATGAATAGAAAGGAAGAAATGGCTCTCTATTTATAAAGGAAATTCACTCTCGTATCCCGGATCCCACGGATCCTTCCACTGGGATCCGCTAGCACAAACCAGGATCCGTGGTCCGCTCCTCTTTGCCCATGGGTATTTTGGGTTATGGGTCATGGGTCATGGGTTATGGGTTGATCCATGGTTTTCAATCTAGATACAATGTACCTTAAGGATACATTGAACTTGTGTAAGTGGTATATATAAAACCATGGTTTATGGGTCAAAAACCATTTGCTAGTTTTTATCTATTTAGTATATACTTGCTTTTACCCATTTTAGTATATACTTGTTTTTACCCATTTTAGTGTACTTAATATAAGTATGTATTAACCCAATATGTAAACACTAGTTGTTGTACATATGTATCTAACTCATAGAGTTACTTAAACTTGTTAAGCCAATATGTAAACACTAGTTGTTGTACATGTGTATCTAAAATATAAAATCACTTAATCTTGTTATAGTGTTTTATATGAAAACGTAAGTGTGTTATAAAACTATTAGTTCAAACCATTTACGTATTTTATTTGTTTAACAATAATATGATTTTACTTTTGTTATCGACAAAACAATATTCCCCAGAAGATCAATACCGAAGCTTAAATATAAATAAACGATTTTCACGTTGAAAACTTATTTGTATTAACAAGTTTAAAATAAAAGATCTATGTGATAAAAACGTGTCTCATCATAGACATTCAAACTTAATATATAAAATTACACTTTCCGCATCACTATAAAAAGATCTATGTGATAAAAACGTGTCTCATTATAGACAGTCCAAACTTAATATATAAAATTACACTTTCCGCATTACGATTTATACATTCTCGTTATCGACTTCATAAGGTTTTCACCTTCAAACTATTTGAAATAGTTCGATTCCTAGTTTTCTTAAGAACAATTCCACGAATTCAATTTATTCTATTATTTTAAAGAAAAATATATAACATTTTGTTTTAATGTTTGCCCAACCTTCATGACATGTGAATTGCTTACTTGAAAATTTCATATATAAAGAGGATACCTTGATTTTACAAACCTCTTTCATATATAATGTTACAGATGTTACCTGACGACGTTTAAGAGACGTTTATTTGCAAGGTATTTGAATTAAACGATGAGGCTTTTTTTTTATGGTATAAGAATCAAATAATGACAATTATAGTTATTGCAAGTGTTCGGTGAGAGTTTTATTGTTGAAGTATGATTCTAACAATCATAAATCCAAATTAAAAGAGAGGAGTGTCTTTTGTTAACCATTTTCTTGCAGCCCGTGCATATTATTACTAGTTTTATATCATTTCGCACGAGAAGGGCTTTGACATAAGTCACACTAATTGAGTTTGTCAATGTTCGATCTACTTGTTTAAATGTCCTCTAAATAAAAAGATTATAAACGGAATAATAACAATAAATGTTGTGAATAATTAGTGGGCTACATAAATCTTGGCCCATCAATTAGTGGCTCTGGGATCATTACCAACAATGATAGCAAGCAAGAAACTAGCAAATACGAAAAAATTTAAGATTTATTTAAGAGTAAAATATGTCATTGGTACCTAAACTTTGCAAAAAAATCACAGTGGGACAAAATTGGGCTTCTTCGTCATTTAGGGTTATTTTTTCAGGTTTTTAGTATCAACGGGGTCCCTTGACCCGTAATGCTCTAGTCAAACCCGTTCCTTTCTGTTTGATTTTGTATTTAGTTAAGGGAATTATCGTCATTTTGCAATTTCGTTATACCGAGTCTGTATTATTTTCACATGTCTCATCCCTCTTCCCGCCCCATATACATCTATAACACTTAAACTGTCTCTTTTTTTCATCCCCAAACTTTCTTTACAAGAGTTATCGCAATTCACAAACCCTAATTGCATGTCATAAACCAAATTATGTTTGAGGCACATTCATGATAATATGAAATTGAAATGGAATTCTAGCGCCTACCTATTGGTCAAGATGTGCAACAACAACAACCGTTCAACAATTTGAGGCAACCATGCTTGCATTCAAGAGTTTTAGTGAACCTGCCCATGCTTGGTTGTCACACCCCAAATTACATTTTTACGCAGAATGGAATTCACGGGGATGACGATCATAGCATCAAAGTTCTGATTATATCGAGCGACCTAAAGTGTCGTTTTGAAAATATCGTTTGATTCGGTAAAATAATCGAGTTTACAAAACATAGGTCCCAATAGATTTCCAAGATACCAAAATAAGTTTGTTACAACCAAGCGATAGTTAAGTGCAAAATGTAGGTGAGACGCGTCGACACCGCGACTCTATGATAAGTCCAAATGCATGCCATGAAGTGATTGCCTTAGATACCTGAGATAAAACATGCTAAAAAGTGTGAACACAAAGGTTGAGTGAGTTCATAGAGTTTGGTTAACAAGTAAAGCTTTTAAAGAGCGTTCATGCAACAAAGGCAAAGTTTTGGTCATTTAGAATAGTCCACAAAGCAAAGGCATCGTAAATCCACTCAGTTCCAAGTTTCGCCCATACAAAACTTGCAACCTGTGTGTTTACAACCCACTGCCGAAATGTGTATAGTTTATGTTCATGCACATGAGGTCAAATGAGTTCACAAAGCAAAGGCATTGTAAATCCACTCAGTTCCAAGTTCCGCCCATACAAAACTTGCAACCTGTGTGTTCACAACCCATTGCACAAAATATAGTGTATCAAGTAGTCAAGTATTAATGGTCATAATAGTTCACAATATAGTGCCACGTATATAATAATGTATGCCAGGCAAAGCCCCTAGAATAAATAATATGCGTCCCGTAACATAGTGGACGAGAGGTTGGCCGACCTCTAATAGCGCTATCCATACTACCTACTAATAGGAGACTAACAATGCGAATGTACGAGCAGTACATCATACAACTATTATATACAATTAAGAACACTCCGAACATGGGAGAATTTGCCTTTGCTCAGAACATGGGAGACTTTAGATTGAGCAGCTCAGTAACATAGTGAGACATTACGCTCCGGACCGGGAGGCTTTAAGATTGCTCCGAACAAAGGAGACTTTATAGTGATGCTCGAACATGGGAGACTTTATAGGGATGCTCCGAACAAGGGAGACTTTATAGTGATGCTCCGATCCTAGGAGACTTTAGGTCAAGGTTATAACACGTACGGTTCAATAAGTTCAAACAAGTCATAAGTTTGTATTTAAGTTCAAGAGTTCCGTTCAAAGTTCGTAATTAAGTTCAAAGATTTAAGTCGAGTTCAAAAGTTCGAATAGTCAAAGAGTTCGAATAATATCAAAAGGTTCAAGATAGTCGGCGTTCAAAATCACGTCAAACAAGTTTAAAATATATCAAAAGGGTCCTTGTACAAGTTAAAGAGATCAACTATATGTCAAAAGTTCATATCAAGTCCAAAGTGTTCACTTATATGTTAAAGGGTCCGAATCAATTTAAAGAGCTCAAATATACTTGTCGAAGGGTTCAAAATCGGGAAAGTGTTTCAACTAATAACGTTCATAACATAGTGATCAATTTAGTTCGGACATAATCTACTTACAGCATATAGAGTGAAACAAAAGATATTTAAGTTCATATAGATGTAAAGTAAAAGCAAGTAGTTGAGCATGTATCTCCCAAGAGTTTATAAAACAATTAAGCGAGTAAAAGTGGGACTCTGAACTCACGATGCAATGATTATGGTGACAAAAGTAGATACATCAAATGAGGTGCGATCTCTATCCATGACCTAATATGAATGATATGCTCTAATATAAGTCATGAAACAATGTCGTGCATGCAAACTCATATGATATCCATACCACTTGTACATTTTGGAAAATAAAGTTTATCGTCGAAATATATGTTTATGACATATTGTCAAGTTACCAAATACTTTACAAGTATTTACGTTGAAATGATATCCTCGATAATCATTTAGTGATTTATTATGAATCTATAACTTTTAAATCAAAATAATAAAATTTGACAAGTCATGAAAGTGACTATATGGCCTCGGAAAGCTAGTCGTAAATGGTGCACATCGAGTGTTAGGAAAGCGAACTCAACAGTTTGGAAAGTTTGTATCATTATCTCAAAGTTTTAGCATTTAAGTTTACATCCTAGAGGTCTCGATCACAAAGAAAAAATATAGGTTAAGTATAGTACTTTGGTCCAAAAATATAGTCTAAGGGTGGTTTTCGCCAAGTTTAAGTGACCGTATTTTATTCGTTATAGCTACGCTGAACAAGCGGTCGGACATTTTGGAAAATATACTTGGCGAACTTACTTTTACTAGAAGACATCTCTTTATAAAAGTTCTACATCAATGTTAAAACGACCTCCAACATGGTGACTTGTTTTGTAGTAACACTTGTCTATTAAAAATAGTATAGTTTTCTTATATAATAAAATTACGGCAACTTTGTGTAAACGTGTATAATTTAATCGTTACAAGTCCGTTTTCTACGTTTTATATATCCTTAGCTTTGTGTCAAAGTATACTAATATATTTTTGATAAGTCGAAATAATTTATAACGCCTAAGTCTCATTTTTGACTCGTAAAGGGTGACATTTTCATGCTGAAATTTCCAGAAAATTATAGTTTTCGTCGCCAACTTGAAAAATTCATAACTTCTTCGTTATAGCTCCGTTTTAATCCGTTCAAGCTGACCACGTTTCGTTTTAAAGTATATTTTCCAAATATCTAGCCCAAAATATTATACCCACTGTCGGATTTTCCAGATTTTGAAAATAAGGATGACCCTTTTTAAACGATGTCGAAATGAGTTTTCTCGCGCCAAACCTATTCTAACCCATTCAAAGCAACTCGAAGCTATTCTAATCCTACCATACACCTTCTTAGGGTGTCATGGGTTCCTAGACATCACCAAAATAATATATAATAAGGAGTAATTATAGGATGAAATATATATATAACACTTAATAACAATGAAAAAGTGGTACAAACATCATATGACTTGCATGTTTTTGCTCAAATATGATGAAATGGATATGAAATTAATATGAAAGATGAAAATGGACATGAGATGCTTACTAGAATACTTGATGAGGTTTATGAGAACAAAGTTTCCTAATCACCCTAGGTTTTATTGCAAAACCTAAATAAAGAGTGATACTAGAGTGTTAATTAACTTGACTTGAAAACTTTTGTGATCTCCTTCCTTGATTCTATGGTGGCCGGTTTTGAGAGAGAAAGAAAGAGAGGATGGTTTGATCTTTTCACTTTTCAAATATGAGTTGTATGTGTATAGATATTTAGTATAATATCATTTAGCTTAAGATATTTAGCAAAGTAAGTGAGTCATCCCCCCCCCCTTGTGTCGACAAGGGGGTTTTTAAATAAGCAATTCATTTTTTTTATATATATAATGTATAATGAAGTATTATGTAAAGTTAATTGAAGATAAGTGATCACTTGTAGACACATTTGAGTATTTAAGGTAGCGTTAACTAAAAATAAATTTTCACGGGTCAAGATAAAATATATTGAGGTCATAAAAATTATAAAAATTCATTTCTTGAAAGATTTGAGTGAATAAATATTTATCGGGTTGAATTTAAGAAAACCGTCGTAATTTATATAAACATAACAATTTATATACGAAATAAATTTAAAACATTGGGTAAACTCATAATATTATTTTATAAACTTAATATGAGTATAAAAATATATTGTGATAAATTTTAAAATAACGGATCAATTGTTCAAAATAATTATTTCTGCGATAGCGTTTATTTAATAAGAAATTATGTGTTTAATGTGAAATGCAAAACCATGCATAAATTGATATGAAATGATGAATATGGAGTTTGAGAAATGACTGGAAATTGAGAATTGTGACATTGGTTAAGTAAGATACCACCAACCTATTGGTCAAGGTCGCATTTTTTAGGTACTAACCAAATCTCTGTCTAAGTGTACATCTTTTGTTGTTCAACATTGTTGTCTGTATTACTAAAACATGTTCTATACATGTGTATGGAAAGCTCATTTTGAGTTGTTACTTAATAACATGTGTGAAGTGTTTAATGGGAAACTAGTGGGAGGTAGGCACCAAACCGTCATTACTGGTTTAGAATACATTATAGAATATTGTATCAATAGAACAGTCAATGTTGTGCATGTAATTGACAAGTGTGCCAGACAATTAATACCAAAGGCAACACACATGTTAAACTTGATTAAGAAAGAGGCTTATAAGTACAATGTTTTACGGATTGAAGGAGATAACTATCAGGTTAGTGGATGGGGAGATAAGTGTCTTGTGAATGTTGAAGCTAGGGCTTCTACTTGTAGAAGATTGGAGCTTACATGTTTGCCATGTAAACATGTTGTTGCTACTAATCGATATATGAGCTTCAATGGAATGCAAGTAAGATCTGTAGAATCATGGGTTCATCCATGTTACTTGCTTAAGACTTGGCAGAAAACTTACAAACACACCATCCAGCCCATAAATGGTTATCAACATTGGGAAAAGTCAAATGGGCCCACAAGCATTCTCCACCTAAACATGATAAACCATTAGGTATGCTAAGAAAGAAAAAAATAATGACTTTTATTGAAAATGATGATAATGATAAAGATAGTAAGAGTGTACTTTGTGGTATTTGTGGCAATGTTGGACAAAACAAGAAAACATGTATCCGGAAAGGAGGTGTAACTGGAAGTCAAGGAAGCATATGTCAGTCTTAAAAAACAGGTTCATGTTCCCAGCCAATGTTTCATCAATGAAGAAGACTCAGGTTAAAACTAAGAAGACTATAGCAAAAAACTAAGTTGAAGGTTAAAGGTATGCTCAATCTCAAAGTCATGTGCAAGCCACTGGTGGTCAGTCTGAAAGTCATGTTTGTTAATACAAATAAGCCGTAAAAACGTTTATTTATATTTTACGATCTTCTAATATTTTGTCGATAACAAACGTAAAATCATTTTAACGATACAAATAAAATACGTAAATAGTTTGAGCCAATAGTTTACTAACACACTTACGTTTTCACATAAAACAACTAAACAAGTAAAAGTGATTTTATGATTTAGTATTACATATGTACAACAACTAGTGTTTACATATTGGGTAGATATATACATAACTAGTATGTATTATAATGGGTAATATAAATGGGTAGAAGTTTAAATATTTGACCCATTGACCAAATACATTGAATATAGTTAGGTAAAACCCAAAGTCCATGACCCATACCCATGGAGCATAACCCATAACCCATTGCATGACATCATGCATTAGTCATAAATGGATATTATCCATGACCCATGGATTTAACCCATGACCCATGGACTAGATGCATTGCATCTTGTAGATACATTGTATCTACTTGGATACCCATGGTCCAAAGTCTAGGACGCATGACCCATACCCATGACCCATGACCCAAAACCCATGGGCAAAGAGGAGCGTCCACGGATCCCGTGAATACTGCTCGACGGATCCCTCAGTGAGGATCCGTGGAGCGATAACACTTTTTCCTCTATAAATAGTGAGCCATGTCTTCATTGCAACTCACCCCTTTCACATATATTTTCTCTTTGAGTTGTAAACTCTCTAACCACGGATCCAAGTGATCTTTGTATGTAGTTTTGTGTTTGTGTGATTCTCTAGGTTCCTCTTAAAGGCGAGATCACCACCTCTTGAAGTCAAGCAAGCTCAAGTCCATGAGTTGCCATGCTTCGTCATCATCAAGACTATTGAGGTTCTCTTGTTGATAGTTCTATTCTTTCTCATTAGAAGTGTAGTGTCAAAGACATAAGTGAAAGATGTCTAAAGGTTCAAGACGAAGACATTAGTGAAAGGTGTCAAAGAGTCAAAGCAAAGGCATTAGTGAAGGTGCTGGGGTGTCAGTATTGAAAGCACTAGTGAAGGGTGCTTAGAAGTCAAGGTTAAAGGCATTAGTGAAAGATGTCTAGAAGTCAAGTCACAAGGCATTAGTGAAGGGTGCCTGAAGTCGAGACAAAGGCATTAGTGAAAGGTGCCAAGGTGTACATTCGATATGGTGTGTCGATGTACAAAATAGATTTATATTGGGTCAAAGGATGTTGATATCCTTGTTGATGTTGTCATAAGGAGTGGGTCTCCTTAAGGATAGGATTTGTGTAGTGTTCGGTAGTAGTTCCTCCTTTGTAATGGAACTCGGTATCTAGCCTAATACCGAATAAAGGGTAGGTGACGTTGTGATAGGTGTGGTTCTACCTTGTGGAAGAACCCGGTGTCTAACCTAGTACCGGATAAAGTAGGAAACGTTGTGAAGGTTTCTCCGCCATAAGGAGTTGGTGTTGTGTAGTGATTATGAACTCTCGAGTAGGTGACTCGGGGGTGGAGTAGGGCAAGGAAGGTGTCCTTGTGGCGAACCACTATAAATACTCGCGTTGTGGTTTTGTGCTTATTACTCTTTATCTTAGCTTTTATTTATCTATACGCTTGTCTATCAACATCCAACACATACGTACAAATAGATTGACATAAGTTAATCTAAATAGTTTAAAACCAAGTTTTAATTGGTAAAACTATTCAACCCCCCCCCCTTCTAGTTTTTCACAATGTTCATTCATCTGGTGAACAATATGAAAGCCATGTTCAAGCAAACCCGGTTCCATCTAATTCTCAATGTCATAATGCAGTTCAACCAAATGTGATCTAGTGTGAATCTAGAATTCAAGTAGATGTTGGTTCTGGAAGTGTGACTTCACCAACAAAGTGCACAAGGAAGAATATTTATGCAGCAAATGGCCTCACCATAGGCCATATGTGTTAATGAAGAATGTTTTTCATATGATATGTAATTCCTAGACAATTTTTAGTCTCTTTAAACAATTTTGTGTTACTGTACTATGTCGACTAACAAGTTTTATGCATTTGTAAATATATCCATTTGCATTATCCATGAAATCATCTCATGTTAGTCTATGGGATAATGAGTTTTAAAAGTATCCATTTAAATATGTAGTTATGTTAACTTTTAGTAAGTCAATTAATGTCATTGCACATGAAAATTGACTATTCAATAGTCAAATACTAGCTTCAATTGGTATCTCAGATGTTGTAGTTTTAGTTTGTTTATCAAATGGATTCTCTTAACTTGTAGATGGAGTTGATTCACTTGTAGATGTTACAACTCTGTTGACTTTTAGAAAGTCAATTAATGTTATTTCACATGAAAATTGACTATTCAATAGTCAAATACCAGCTTTGAGTTGGTATATCATATGTTGTAGTTTTAGTGGATTTGTCGATTGGATTTCCTTGGCTTGCAGATAGAGTCACTTGGATCATGCTACTTTTATGTGTTTTGACTTGGATAATGTTAGTCTATTTACATATGTATGTAACACATTTTTTTGCAAGGACCAAGTTGTTAACCCAAAAAAGGAAGTGCTTACAAGTACAAAAAACAGTAGAAATGCATATATATATTAAAACTACTGTACAAGGACCAAAATACCATAACTCAAGAGTTGTTACTGTTCAACCAAAATTAAGGGTTCCTACACACACTTACCATTTACATACCATCTAAAACCCGACCAAAGCATAAAACATAATGCGGTTTCTAAACCTACTAGATATATATATATATATATATATATATATATATATATATATATATATATATATATATATATATATATATATATATATATATATATATATATATATATATATATATATATAGGAGGCATTACACGTAGATTATTCCACAATTGCCACCTCAATGCCATGTAATTCATTTTAATGCCATGTAATCATTAGTTGTCCACCTAAGCAATTTTTTTAATTTAATTAAATATTATGTAAATTTGGTTTGTTATAGTTATTTTCGAAAATTATTTATAAAAAGGAGCCTTACAAGGATTGAACCTTGGTTATTTGGATAAATATTAAGTGTGTTTACCACTTAGGCAACAAGTTATTTTGATAATTATGTTGCATATTATAATCTATAAATGCCTATAATTATATTGGAATCATATACTAAATACAATTTATCTACAAAAATTATATTAAGTAATTATCTTTTTTAAAACTTATTATACATATCTTTTCCTTAAATATATATTTTTTCTTAATTAATTCATTATATATTTTTTTACAAAACCCTAATATCGTTCGGTACAACCATTTTTTTTCAAGACTCTAATATCATTGTTTACAGGTTCCAAATAATACATTATAGTTTATGTTTATGTTCACAAACAGTATGTTCATGTTTTTGTTTACCGGTTGTTTATGTTTACCGGTTGTTCATGTGTATTTTTACTTGTTGTCGTTACTTAATTTTCTATATAGTATATGAATGTCTTCTCTTCAATATGTCATGTTAATTATCTGTTTAAGTGACAAAAACAGGTTATGGACAAGTACAATTTTCTTCTTGTGGGTGGTATTCCGCTTTACTACTATTTGAAATCCAATATTATATTAACTCAGCGTATGTTTGTCTTATTATTTTATGTCCAGAGGAGCTCAAAGAATTCTTCTCAAAGTATGGAAAAGTTGTTGAGCAAGAGATTATCCGAGATCATGCGACAAAAACATTCTCGAGGATTTGGGTTTATTGTATTTGACAGTGAACAAATCGTTGATGAAGTTCTTGTCAATGGAAACATGATTCATTTGAATGATACACAGGTAAGCTGTATCCTGGAGAGTGAAATAGATCATGCTTATGGTTCTACTATGTGCAGAACAGATGTAGAACACATAGTTCCTTTTCTTTTTGAATCCCTTCTTTTTATGGGCTATTTTGAGTTTGTTTTTTCATTTCGACAGTGATTAGTACATTTAGGTCAAAGTTACGCTAAGATTTTTTACGATAAGAGAAAAGGTAGGTTAATATGTTTCTTTGGTGTAGGTTGAGATCAAGAAGGCTGAACCAAAGAAATTTTCAAACTCGTGGACCTCATTTATACAATAGGAACCTAAGAGAGGTGGTTATAGAAGTAGTTTTGATGGTTGATTTGATGATTCCTATGGTGGTACGGTGGTGGTTCTGGTCCTCCTTATAGGTCACATGGAGGAGTTCAGTAGGTTTCTATTATCCTTTTTTCTTTTTTTATTTATTTTTGTTAGTATGCGCGTGGGCGTTGGATCCGTAGAAGGAAATCATTCTTGACCAACAAACACCAAAAGCATGTTCGATATCCGTCTCCTTGAACTGGTTCTTCTTATGTATTACCATGGCGATCTATGTCTAAGGATTCGATAGTTGCTTACACATTCGCCCTTCCACGAAAATAATGAGGGGTATACAATTGGGGTTATCCTTGGCTTAGTTTCTGCGGCGTAAATGACCGAGACGATGAGTATAAGGAAAGTTCGGTGAAACAAGGAAAAAGATGTCGATTTCTTCATTCAAGTTAAATCGACTTGAAAAGAATGACTCACTCTGGTGTTGTCCAACATCTGATGGCAAGCAGTTTTGCCTCAGGATTGGTGCAGATGCATCAATTCTTCAATCAGAGTTAAATTCCCCTGTTTATGATTGGAAAATATCGGTCAATGCTCCGCTGAAGTTGGAAAACCGACTTCCTAGTCCAGCACAGTTTACAATATGGGAAAAGTTGAGCAATGAAAATACAAGTGAAAGACAGCGTGGCCTTTTATTATCACGTGGCGTTGTGCCCATTTATCATGCGGACGTCCGTAATCCTCTATTTTTTTCATTGTCTCTACAAGGTGGATGGAAGTTGGAAAAGGTATGTCATCAATACATGTTTTGCATTCCAAATGTCTATATACTGATCCAGTTGAATATTAAAAACATTTTCATCTTTCTCAAACTCCATTTTGAATGCAGGATCCTGTTCCTATTCTGGATATTACATCTAATAATCATGCTTCCTCATTTTGGATGATCAATCAGAGTAAACGCAGGTTTGTATTACGTGTATAATTAATCATTCTTGAATGTGTGTTTTTGCACATGAGATGGACTTTATATTGTAAGAATACATGACACAACTAAATCATCCAAGTAGCAAGAAAACTGAGTGCGATCTTCTTGATGTGTCTTATTATGATTCTTGGGAATGTCAAGGGTACTGATATCCATAGCTGAAGCTGCAAGGACAGAAGAACTTTATAATAAACTTGAAGAACTAGCCAAAGACACAAAGGGCGTTTCTAATGTAAGTGTTTTTCTCTCAGCTCATAGTGAAGTTTGCTGGATGAAAAAGCTTGTGACAGTAAATGTGATCGTTTGATATCGTATAATTATGAAATTATAACTATGCACTATAATTTTTTGTCTTTTGTTGCTAGATTAACGAAGAACTTGCAAAAGATTAAGAATCTCTTAAGAAAACCACAAAGAAATTCAGGATACATATTTTCTTTGCACATAATTGTAGTCAAATTTGCAATTCCACCTACATCCTAAATATTGGTTTACTCATAAATGGGTCAATTAAAAGTTCATGTTCGCTTTATCCCAAACAGTTAAATGAGCCAAATGATACAAATTACATTCTTGCATACTACATCCTAAATATTGGTTTTAGTCATTTACGCATTAATTATTTACACTGTTGATTCTTTAAACTTTAATGAACAAGTGCGGAAGTCATTACGCAATCATTCCAAGATTTTTTTTATTGTATTTTATGCTATTATGCCTTATTTCTCCCCTTAGTAAGCGCCTCTAAATCATGGTTTATAATGTTATTTATTTGTGAATTTGTTGAATATGTGGCGATTGGAAATGCGGTGATCAACGATGAGACAGATACAATTGGGATGTATGATTACTTGGGTTCACATGCTATAATTTACGATGAAACCGCTTCCATCCATAAAGATTGTGATTTTTCACCAAACGCAATCACCCACCCGAGATACATGCATTGATGCCTGAAACGATGTTGATTATAATATTGAGGCTATTGACATCTACAACATCTATGCTCCTTTATGCTTCAATGGAAATCTTCTTTCAAAACCTAAAAGACTTCGGTACAAAATTTTGCTCTTCAACATTAGCTAACTAAACATGTTCTTACAAGAAGCCAAAAAAACCTGTCATGTTTGATCATTATATACGTCGACACGACGTGTTGACAAAAACATGGGTTGATAAAGCTTTTTGTTGTTTCGCGCACTTGTGTTGGTCATTAAGCCTCCATTAATTTGAAAGTTAGGCAGCACCCATTCTTTTGGTTTATTGCATCTGATTTTAGGTTGCTAAATCTTTTTGTCTGTGCTTTCGTAACTATTTCCATAGGATAAACTTGTCTTACACATTGAACTTTCTTGGTGCATACAGTGGCAAAATATTGATCCTTGTAGTGACTTCTACACCTACGCTTATATGAATCGTCGAGATGTTCAAGAGGTTATCCATGCCAATGTTACCAAACTCACACATGATTGGGAACCATGCAGGTATGTTCACATCTCCACCCGTTGTGATTTATGGGCGCTTACCTCCTTTGCAACAAAAGTGTATGCTTAAGTGACGTATTGGTTCTAAATCTGTTATCTACTAACAATGAAGTTGTAATGTCGAAACCATGCAGTGAAATCTTTAGAGGCTGGCATGATAGTGCCACAACAATTATTCCACTCCTTAAGGAAGTTATGAAACTTAAGCTTCGTGTTTGGATATTTAGGTAAACATTAGACAATACCAAGAATTATGACATTACGTTTACCATAACTAAAATACATGTATGCAAGATAATTTTGATCATTGTGAATTACACAATTCTATTTGTATTATTACAAATTCACTGAAACCTTTTGAAACTGGCAAAGTTATACAAAAACTTGTGACTGCTGTGTGGTCATCACAATACTTTGTTCTTAGAAAACCTTTGTCCCGAAAACATGCGTATCAATTATTCCTTTTTATTAATGCAGTGGAGACACTGATGCAAGAGTACCAATTACCTCAACAAAGTACTCAATAAATTCCATGAAACTTCCTATTAAAACTAAATGGCATCCATGGTTTCATCAAGGAGAGGTAAACAGTCATTTAATAGCTATATATTCCACCTTGCCAATAAATCAACCGCTTACATTTGTAATTAACTCGATTAAAATAACAGGCTGGTGGATTTGTACAAGTTTACAAAGGAGATTTAACATTAGCAACGGTTCGAGGGGCGGGTCACCAGGTGCCAAATTTCCATCCGAAAAGAGCTCTTGCACTTATCAAGCACTTCTTATCAGGAAAGCCACTACATAATTCTTCAAAAGGTTGATACGATTTTTTGTAAATTCTTTTACAAACATGCAGATGTTCTCATTCTTAAAGTCGATTAATTGTAATTAGGCCAATTTAATTGTTGATCATTGGTGATATAAAGTCATTTTATCTTGAGTTTTTCGGCCAACGAAAAACAATAATATGTTTATAAGTATTTTGGTCGGATGAATTGTAATTAGACCTTATCGCTTTCTTAATGTTTATATATAAATCCCTCTTTAATGTTTGTCGACATTGTCCAGCAATTTTCTAAAAATGATAAAAGAAATCAAATCTCATGATTCTAATGTTGACAATGAAGACTAAAACTCTAGCAAGGCTATAAAAAGGTTCAATGCACAATATATATCCAACATGCTGGTAAAGTATACAATTAGTTGCATCAAATGGTAAAATTTTTGCCAACCATTGAATGTGTTGAAATACGCGTTTTAATATACTATTTTTTACTTGGATCTTTATTTTTTTGTTTAAAATAGGAAACCTCACTATGTTTCCCACAACTACTTCACGTTGAGAGGAAAAGGGTGCATGACAAGCCACATCTTCAGGTGAGAAACAATGTATTTTTTGCTATCTAAATTTATATCTTAATTGCTACCTACTAATTATTTTCCTTCTCCCGCACAAAATAATGCAAAGTCGAAGCCTTGTGTCATTGAGGTATCTCTTGAGTTGATAAATTGCAACACGAGGCAGTTTACTCGCGGGATGCTGCTGAAATGTAGCATTGAGGTCCAAATGTAAGAAAGGGTTTAAGTCTTGCACCATGGTAATTATAGTGCACCAAGCCTTTTGATTTTATTTAAAAACAATAGTATATATATTTGGTTTACTGGGTAAATAAGTTAACTGTTATATCACTTTAATACATTTTCATTATCTACAACTTTACAAACATACATAAATTCCATAATGTTGTAAAAATTATATATGTTGTGTTATTAACCATCCACGCAAACCATAAAATTATTTATAATTAAAAAATAAAAAAAAAAACACTAAAAACCAAAGAAACAATTGTTTTATAATATTGTTTGACAATCTTAAAAAATGTATTTCAGTTAACAAAAAACAACAAACCAAAAATTATAAGTCATGCCGCCATTGGTGGATTCAAAACTAGTATATATATATATGATCACCTCGAGAGACCACACAAAATTTCTCACTGTCTCCTTCTCAAGAAGGAGATCATTAGGCATGTTAGTGAGCGACCTCTTGGGCGTTATCCGAGTCGACAAGTAACTATGTATGAGCAATAAGGTCGACTTGACATTGTTGTAATGTCGCCTCATCTTTGTGGATGTTTTTCTGCGGTACCTAATCACGTCCATAGCTCTCCTTGACATGGGTGGATCGTACCACCTAATGGATGAACATCTAGATGCCTAAAACCGAAAATCAAAATGTTAGCATCTCTATGCACAAGCGATACTAAAACCACATTTGTTCTTGTTTAAACTTCGAAATTAAACTTTAAACTAAAATCCTATTACAATTAAACCAACATTATACTATAAACAACACATTTAACCTAAAGCACCACCATTATACTTTATATTAAAAAAATAAAGTGTCCAAACCTCGTCTTGGGCGGGGCATAGAACCACCTTCCGGGGTTCGTGTTGTTCCAACATGTTCGAACTACGGTCCTTCGATTGCAAGAATAACGCACTATTTTTTCGATTAGATTAGAAGATAAGATTTTAGGAGAGAAGAAAGTCTAGGGATGAGTGGTGATAAAATTTGACCTTTTATAGTCAAAAAATTATCAGTAGCATTTTCGGAAGCCGCGTGTACTTCTTTACTCGGTATAGAAATTGCGAAATTACGATAACGTTCTTAACTAAAAAGAAAATCAAACGGAAAGGAACGAGTTTGATCAGAGCATTACGGGTCAAGAGACCTTGTTGATACTTGATACTAAAAACTTGAATAAAGGACCCAGACGACGAAAAGGCCTAGTTTTATTCCACCATGATGTTTTTTTGTCAAGTTTAAGGATCCACGGTGTATTTTACTCTTTCTTTAAGTTACAGACTAAATGAAAAATTATCCTTATTACATGGAGGAACTAAGTGAACGTTCAAAATTAGTATATTATCATCATTCCTAAACAAAATAACGTTCACATACGTAATTAACCGAAATCTGAACCGATTCTTATTCAAAAATTAACAAAGAACTTGAGAGAATAAGGGCACAAAGATGAAAGGAGGGTCCCAAGCATAAAGAAACTCGACGTTCCCAAAAGGGGCAATAGGCCGACCACCATTCACGGCACATTTGTTCGTTCCACTCATAGGTGCAAAGAGGCGTGGATCGACTTTCTCAACTGTTTGGAAACCCGGGCATGAGACTACTAGGGCTTGTTGAGGGCATTTGCAAGTGTTTATAAACATCACCTTCCATTCTTGTTTACCTTGTATTTGTCTAGAAGTCCTTTCGGTCCCGACTGTTATGTCTTTTAATGCACATTGACCATGTCCTACAACAAAGAAAAATAAACGTAAAGAATTGGGATTGCGTTTACGAGACATATTATGCGTTTGTAACAATATGTTGAGGCTATTTTATCAAAATTGCGTTTTCTCTCTAATACAACGTAGATAATCATATTTTGCAAAAGATTTACCTAACACTAGTTTCTAGTTGTTAACATTTTCCAAACGTTAATAAAAGATTTTTAAGTTGCAACACAAACACTGTTTATGTCAACAGCTTAGAAAATAGCTGAATAGAAGAAGCATACACATAAAACATTCAATTATCGACATGGATTATACACCACTAATATATTGTTAAATTTCACCGGTTACTAAAAGAATAGTCCACCCGGGCAACGCCTGAGTACAACACGAGTTATACCTTTGACGAGAAGAATGAAGAAAATAATCGTAACGAGAGACTCAAATGCGGATACCATTGTTGCAATGTATTTGTTTTCTTCTAATGAGTATTAAGTGTTGATCATGCCGCTATTTATACACCTAAATAGACGATTTCACATTTATAAACTTGCATTACTGTTTTAATTTCAAGATTATCAAGGATCTGATATGATTGATGTATATTAAATTTTTCACAACGTTGATTTCTATATACATGGCGTGCTGTATGAGAACGTTAAATGAAGATTTGACATGACGTGAGTAATTAACTTGACATGCTATTTTCATAACTAAATTAAATATTATTTTGAACTCTTCTATTATTTCGGTAAAAGAATTATGCGGAGTCGCTCTCCGTACACTAATCAAGTATATATTACAAGCAAAATAGACAATATTGTAGCCGTGGTAGACACATGATCAAAATGATCTCAAAACTCGTTGAAATATGTCTACTACTACGTGAGAATAAATTTAAGACATCAAACCACTACATCAAACAGGAGGACGACGACCGCACTTTTGGCGAGGACACCGTTGTCCGTTGAAAATAGCTAAACAACAAAACTAAAGCTGATGTGGCGCACAAATACGCTGACCGTTTACTAAAAATTCAACATAAACTTTCGTCGAAGAGACGTCCCCGTCAAAAGTGAATTCAACATTTACCAAAATTTGACCAAAGCCACAGCGTGCTAATTGTTCCCGTCATTATTCCCGCCAAAACAATTGGCGGGGACATGTCTCCGCTGAAAGTTTAGTGTTATACGTTAGGACTTTCCCCGCTGAAAGTGGATACGCAATATCAGCGAACAATTAGGAAGTAACCTTGACAAAATTCTAAATTTATGTATTTCTTAGTCCGACTATTAATAGTTATCACACGACTAACAAAAAAAATCATAAATCCAACATTTTTAACTTGAGGCGGTAACACTTTGTGCTAAAAACTAAGGGCCCGTTTGGTTTGTTGCTAGGAATGACAATGGGTATCGGATTTGGAATGAGATGGAATGATAATGGGTATGAAAAAGTGTATGATTACGATTGTTTATGTTTGGTTGATAAAATATGGTATGAAAAAGTGTATAGATATTTGAATTTTGTAGTGGTAAAAAGATGTCCCCACGGAATGGATTTCATAGACGTCAAATTGGTGTGTAATGAATCATGACTATGATATCCCATTTCATTCTGGGCCCACAAAACAAAACAAAGCAAACACTTTGCTTATGACTTTGAAAGTCATAGTTTCATTCCTTTATGGGAACCAAACGGACCCTAATTTTGGCTTAAAAGTAAGAAAATTCCCAAAATCCTCAACCTAAAAAGTAAAATAATAATTGAGGCAGTATGATTGTGTCATTTAGTTGTTTCGTTTGAGTTCTTTCGTTTGCATGTCGTGTGTTAAGTTGTGTTGTTCGAGCGTTAGTGTTAGTGTTTGCATGCCGAAAGTAGATTTGATATTTGGCAAAATTTTACCAAAGTTGTAGCTATTAATTGTTCTTGGTTTTTTTCTCGCACTACTTTTGGCGGGAACGTGTCCTCGCTAAAGAGTTATCCAGTTTTCCTCTTTGCAATTATTTTATCCGTCAAAATTTTACGTTAATGATAGCGACTTTTTGGCGAGGACGTGTCCCGCCAAAATTGTTAACCGATTTATCCCGCCAAGTTGCAACTTTATCCTGCCAAATTTTTACCTATATATGACCTAACCGATCATCCTCAATTCGGCAAAACACCAATAACTCAATCGTGAATTCCCACAAAACACACATAACAATGGCTGTTACACACCGGAAAAGGAGTGGTCAAAGGTTTTATTGAACCTATCACTCTTTGATGAAGTTCTTAATACATATGGCGATGAATTTATTGAGAAATGTGGTTCTTATAAGAAAATTAGCCCGTAGATGAGAGATGTCATTCTGAAATAGTTGAAGAAAAAGCCATACTACAGACAGATGTAGGCCGAAGCTGATAGTGAAAGAATGAAGGCAAAAGTCGATGAACTGGGAATGAGGATTGTTGGATCGATATACTCTAACCAAACTAACTATGTAGCTTGTAAGGGTTTAGCAACCTTGGATAAATCCTAAATTACTAACAATGAAACACTGATATTACTCTATTAAGTATGCGGAAACTACTTCAATAAAGCTAAGAAGAATAACTTTAAACTTCAACGATTATATTAAAACTTTGAACCTGCTTAATATACAGATTCACTAACAACCCTAATAACTCTAATATCGTACTTGTATGTAAATCGTATCTCCAATATTCTCTAATGTTGCGTACCTCTAATGCCAATCTAGGGATCCTTTTATAGGCATAAGGAGTACCATAGTCGGTTTACAATTACAATCCTTGTACGACAAGTAATACTAATTCTAATCTAAGAATATTCTAGAATTACATAGCTTTCCATAAACGATATAGCAGCCCTTTAGCCTTTGCGATTACTTTGACACAAGCAAGATTTGACTTTCATTAAGCGATGATTTTGACTTTCTTGACACTTTGACTTTCTTGATGATTTTGTCTTTATATCCCAACAATCCTCCCTAACTTGAATTCTACTTGCTTGATTTCAAGTTCCTTTGTATCTTTAACTTTAACATCTTTGTCTTCAAGGAAAGATTGTGTCTTTATCTTTAGGTTTGTCTTGTACTCTCTGTGCTTGTATTATTATCATCAAAGTAGTCTTTATAAGCAATCCTTTTTAGCAATCATTATCAGCAACCTTCATCTTTTCAGCTTCTCAGTAACATATGGCAAAATGTACATCAGATCATAAAGTTTCATACTATTCTCATCACTTCCATGTGTGTTAACTCCTGTGAGAGGTGAATCATTGAAAATTTAATGGATTTTTATGTCTCTTTACCAAAGCCATTAACTCGGAGTAGCCAATGTTTAGGTGGGTAAAACCATGGTACATTGATAACCATATGATTTTAGTAAATCATCGACTATCAACGGTTTGTTAAATCTTTACCAATAGCCGTTTGCTTTTGGACTAGTTAGTTCTTACACCCATGGTGAACTAATTACCATATAAATGGTTTTCCACGACCTTTACGACAAGCCATTTTTCTTGTGGGCTAGCCAACTCTTCACTATTACAGATATGGTGAGTTGAAAACCATACAATTTTTAGTAAATTGTCAACTAAAAACGGATTTGATAATCACATCAGAGTCGTACCCTCATGATGAGTCAAACTCTTTCTTGTTTATAAAACATGGTGAGTTGATTACCACCACGTGTTACACTCAAAATAATTTGTTGTTGTTATCTTGTGCTTCAAAAAGTATTTTGCACTTCACAAAATTGCTTATTTATTTTTATTAAAAGACTTTTCTTGGTTTTGAGTGCAAGCGATGATTTTGAGAAAGTATGTTTGTCAAAGATACTGAATAAAGTCTTGATTTTTCAAAAGATTTATATTATAAAAACCATACCGATAATTATGCATCATCATCTGCTAACTCGTCCATTTGATAAATTATAAGGAAGGGCAATCTATGCGACCACCACTACTTGAAACTAATGGTTTTATATATTGGAAAAATAGATTCGAAACATATGTGAAGTCTAAAGATATTGATCTTTGGTACATTATTGTTGAAGGTGATTTTGAGGCTACCTCAAATGATGATAAAGGAAATTTAGTTCACATACCTCATGATAAACTAAATGATAAAATGAAGAAAAGCTTTCTAAAATAGTGAAGCAAAAATGGTTTATATATAATGCTTTACCGAAAAAGAATTGAAGAATTTCTATGCTTAAAACCTCTAAAGAAATTTGGAATTCTTTAGTTGTAACTCATCAAGGCAACCAACAAGTTACAAATAATAAAATTGGTCTATTTGTTCAACAATATGAACAATTTTCAATATCGGATGAGGAAACTATAGATCATTCATTTGCTAACTTTAATACTATTATTACATCTTTACAAGCACTTGATGAATCCTTTTCTAGCGTAACCATGTTAGGAGATATCTAAGGCACTTCCATCAGTGGAGATCCAAGGTAATTTGAATCGAAGAGTCAAAAGATTTGACAATCCTCACCCTCGATGAACTCATAAGCAACCTAAAGTCTACGAGCTTGTCCTTGCTAAAAAGATTCCGAGCGTCAAGGTGAAAGAAACACAAATCTCTTGCCCTTAAAGCCAAAAACTTGAGCGATGAGGAGAACTTATCTTCGAGTAGTGACGGCGAAGAGTGCGCTATGGCGGTGAGGAACTTTAAAAGTTCTTTAGAAGAAAGGGTAGATACGTCAAACAACCGTATGACGATAAGAAAACTTCGGAAAAGCAAAGAGGACGAAAAGCCAAGGATGATCGTACTTTCTTTAAATGTGGGGACCCAAACCACTTTATTAGTAAGTGTCCCAAGCGGGATGATCAAAAGGCATTCGTGAGCGCGTGCGTGGGGAATGAGCGACGAGGAGGGCGAAGAAATTTGTCTCATGGCAAATGGCGGTATGTCACGAATACTATAGTAATTCATCACTTGATGACGACTCATTGCATAATGAATATGATAAACTATGCAATATTAGCTTAAAACTAATTAACAAAAACAAGCTTTTAAAAGTCAAAACCAACGTTTAGATAAAGAAGTCATAGAATTAATAAGCAAAACTAAAAGCGTTTGGAAAAGGGTAAAATAACAAGTGGTGAATGTGAACTTTGTGTTCAACTTCAAACACTAATTGATCATTAGATTCTAAAATTGCTAGAATGAGTACAAACACCTTAGATACAATACTCGATGGTGTTAAAACCAGCAACAACCAAAAGGGTCTAGGCATACAACAACTTGATCCATCAACTAGTAAAAGTAAAGAAACAAAATTTGTTAAAAATTAGAAAAACCGACCCTTTGTTGTGGCGGATCCTGGATCCCCTAAAAAGGAAGCGGCTAGTGTACAAGCGGGATCCGTGGTTTTTTGTGACAACTAGTGGTAATAACATAGCCTCATCATCTAGAACCGAGTTCGTTATCGTAAATAGGAAGAAACCAACTCATGTCACCACTAGACATCCACCTCCAAAATTAATCCTACTTTTGCAAGAAACAAAGCACCATCTTCTCAAAACATAATGCATCTAGGAGACCTAATAACGTTTATCCAAGAAGTAACCATCAAATGGGATGGAACCCTAATATGCAAAACGGTTTCTCTTTCAAAACTTTGCTCCATGGAATGCATACTCATCTTATCCATACATGTCTAACATGAATGGAATGTTTAACACTAATGGACCCATGAATAAATGGGGACCAAACTTTGAGTTTATTATTGTTTTAGGTGTGCTTAAAGGTCGAGCCTAGACCCCGATGAATGGGTCAAGGATAGCGGGTGCACGAGGCACATGACCGGCAATAGGGATCTATTCTCCACATATGAATCCGTAAATGGAGGTAATGTGGTGTTTGGAAATAGCAAAGTAGAATCATCGGTAAAAGTACGGTTTCTAACAAATCTATTGCTTATTTATTTTTATTAAAAGACTCTTCTCGGTTTTGAGTCGCAAGCAAGACTTTGAGAAAGTATCGTTTGTCAAAGAAGACTTTGAATAAAGTCTTGATTTTCAAAAGATTTATATTATAAAAACCATACCAGTAATTATGCATCATCATCTGCTAACTCTGTCCATTTGATGAACAACTCAATCACCATAAGAGCTGTTTCATTCTCCTGCTCAACCTCCATATCATGATCTAGCATCATGATCATAAGATCTATTGTAAGTGGATATCTTCTTTCTGCTAGCATATGAATCATGGTCCCATCTTCTAACTCCAAAACATGCACTCCTGATTCTTCAAAGAATCTCCAACTTGTGATCTCCCAAACTTCTTGATTGTTCCAGATTGCATCAGTGCTTGTTTCTTTTGTCTCCCATATAGTTATAAGATCTCCCAGCAAGACTAAGCCAATTCCAGTTAATGGAATATGCTCAAAATATTCTTGCACTAGTTGATACAGATGAAACAGATCTTCTCTATCTATCATATGCAGTATATCCCACAACAGATTAAACACTCTAAAGCTTTCATCTTCTCTATGGAACATAAGATAGTCTCCTTCCTTTGATTCTACAACTTCAAATGTAGACATCTTAGACTTCTTCTCAGCAACTTCTTTTGACTTAGGATTCTCAAAATCAACAACCCTTAGATAATTCCTCAGCTCATCAACTGTATCTATTCTCAATTGTATCTTCTTTGATAGCTGTTCATCATCAGTTGTTCTCTTTCTCTTTAAACTTCTTTTTCTTGCATCCTCATTTTGCTTTTCATCATCAAAAGAAATAATACTTTCAACTTGCTTTTGATAAGACTCTCTAACAGCATTATATAAGTCTTTCATCTCTGGATATATTAACTTTTGTATACCTACATATCCTTGACCCTTCAGATAAGCCATCATGGCATTCCTTTCTTTAGCAATACCTTGTGGTCTTCTTGGTATAACAGGTTGCTTCTCTTGTAGAACAATCTCAGCATCTAAATTGGCTTGTAGCTTTCTAGCAGCTTTTTCATTTTTAGCTACCTCAATAGCTCTTAATTCTGCCAAAGTAAGCTTCTTCTTCTTCTTTGTCTCTACCATTTTACCTTTTCCTTTATCTTTTGGATCTAACTCTTGAGTAGGTTGAGAAGATTGAGTAGGTTGAGGTTGTTCAACTCCAGGAATACTAACACCTCTTGGTCTTGGCATGTTGAGCATTATGTCAGCAATGGTCTCATCATCACTAGCAGTAAAGGGTTTAGGGTTTAGGGTTTAGGGTTTAGGGTTTAGGGTTTACTTTAGAGGTACCAGCTTCTTCTTCATGTAAGATTGTTGAAGGACCAGCTTCTTCTTCAAAATTTAAGGTCCTTGGTGTAATGAGCTCTTGCCTAAAAGTTCCTTGCAGAGCAGTACCTTGATCATCAGCACCTTCATCACCAGTACTTTGTACACCAGTACCTTGAGGCTCAGTACCTTGAGGCTCAGTTTGCTCAATTATCTCAGCTTCTTTATGTAAATCATCATAAGTTTTAGCATTTGGTTCTTCATCTAGATCTTTAGCATCTTCATTCAAATTTTGTTGCTCCAAATTCCTCCCCAATTGGAATGAAGACTGCTTGTGAACCTTCTTGCCCTTAGAAACCTTCTTAAATTTCTTTTCTTGTTTCTTTTGTGATTTCACCCACAACCTGTGATGCTGAACTAGTGGCCAGAAAAAATGCTTCAATCTTCTAAACTTGTTGTTCAGCTTCAAAAGTTGTGCAGCTTGAGCTTCATAATCTTTCTTCAATCTCAATAGCTCCCTTGTCAAAGCATAAGTATCCAGAACCTTACCCTCAGTAGTCATAACTCCCTCATCTCCTCCGGATGTTTGAGACCCATATGTGGAAGTATAATCATTGGGAGATGATGGTGGGTTGACCGTTCGAATCGTGAGCACATTATCTTGCAAGGATGCGGATGGTGAGATGCGAGACCTTCCACGAAGCAAGACGTTGAGAAGCAAAGACCTTCCTCCGAATTGAAGGCTCATTATCTCCACTTGAGGCTGCTTCATCTCTAACAGCTTGTGCTACTTCCAGCATGTGAGTAGTTAAAGGACTATTCCTCCTAGAAAACCTGTCACTCTTTCTAGCCATGAAAGTAAATACTTTGGGTGGAAGGACCACAACAGGTAGCAAGCTAGAAGGTTTAGGGACATCCTTAAGCTGTTTTTTCAAGAAGACTTGAACAAATCGAGGGTACATTAAAAATGGTGAACCATTTGAGATATGAGAAAGCATACCATCCAGAATCATTCTTGAGAAGTTGAAGGGTTGATTGGTAGCTAATCCCACTAATGCAGAGGCTATATTTGATCCAAATTGTTCCCATGAAGTACTCTTGGGACTTAAGCAATGAAGAAAAACATGAACTAGATACTTCCATTGAGGATTAAACAAGGGTTTCTTAAAAGTTGTTTCAGTGAGTGAACCTTCATACCTTATATCTCTAAGTATATCCCAAAGTACTTGTTTGTCAAAACGAATAGGCCCTTCTTCATCATCAAACAATAAATCTTCCCTAATTGTGGCTTCACTAATTCTAACTATCTTTTCCAGCAACCTTAGCCTGAATAAAAGATTCATCATCTTGCATATGAGATCTAGCAGTAGCCCAAAATTGTTGAATCCAGGGTTCAATGATGTCAGGTTCGACCAATAGAGCATAATTGATTGAAGATCCAGTTAGGAAATCAATTATGTCATGAAAAGTGACATTAGACGGTGTCTTGTCCAAGTTAGCAACCATGTTATGCTTACTAAGAGTGTTACGATTAGCCATTGTGTTTTGGTATAAGAAAGAATGGTGCGTTGAAGGTGAATGTTGATGAGAGAAGAGAGATATGATGGAAAAGTATAAAGATGAGAGGGAAAATTGGAGGGTAGTTATTGATAGGTAAGATTTAAAAAATCAAAGCCCAATTAATAAAGTTACAGTTGTTTGAATTTTACCCCTTATTTTGACCGTTGGAATGAAGATGCTTGACAAGATCGCAGTGCTTTCCACGTGAGCGATTTCAAAGCAAGACTTTCAGAGCAAGATTTCGGATAGACGCTAAACAAGATTTTCCATCCTCTTCTTCACAATAGCAAAACATCAAAAGCATTGTATTGCCTCCCTTAAACAATGCATGAGACTAACTAACTAACTAATAAGTCCTCCCTTAATTGTAGCTTAATAGTTAATCATACCAATACTCACCACTAAATGATTGAATCTTGAAACATCAAACCTTTGTGAGTAGATCACTACATTATCATCTCGCAGGACCTTGACAACATTAATGAGTCTATGCTCATACCAATCTCGAATAAAGTGATGCCTAATCTGAATGTGCTTGGTCTTGGAATGATAAATGGATTCTTCACAATACAAATAGTACTCTCATTGTCAATATAGATAGGAGTATTCTTAAAATTGAATCCATAGTCCAAGAGTTGATTCTCGCATCCACAAGATTTGTCCACAACACTTGCAGCAAGAACATATTCGCTTTAGTGGATGATGTTGTCGCAATGGTTTGTTTCTTACATTGCCATGAAACTAATCTTCTTCCAAGATATTGGCATCCTCCAAGAGTTGATCTTCTATTATAATTATCACCGCATAATCACTATCTGAAAAAGCTTCCAAGTGAAAAGGTGAATCCTTAGGATACCACAACCCTAACTTAGGTTGTTGTTTGAGATAACTAAAAATTCTTTTGACTGCATTCATATGAGATACCTTGGGTGAGACTTGATATCTTGCACATAAATAAACAGCAAACATGATATCAGGTCTAGATGCAGTTAAGTACATAAGACAACCAATCATTGATCTGTAAAGCTTGACATACATAGCTTGTCCATCTACATCCTTTCCTAATGAGTTTATAGATTTTATGGGTGTGGTGACTGGCTTGATAGCATTGAAATTAAAATTCTTAAGAATATCAGTGACATACTTATCTTGACTAATGAAGATTCCAGCCTTTGATTGTTTAACTTGAAGCCCCAAAAAGAAAGTTAATTCACCCATGGAACTCATTTGAAATTCTTGATGCATGAGCTGTTCAAATTCTTTCACCATTGACTGTTTTGTAGCTCCAAAGATAATATCATCCACATATACTTGAACAAGCATGATATCCTTTTTGTCTCTCTTGATAAATAAAGTCTTATCAATTGCTCCTCTTCTGTAGCCATGTTGTAATAGAAAAGTGGAGAGTCTCTCATACCAAGCTCTAGGGGCTTGATGAAGGCCATACAGAGCCTTAATAACTTTGTAGACTTTGTTTGGATGTGCAGGATCCTCAAAACCAGGAGGTTGTTTTACATAGACTTCCTCTATAATTTTGCCGTAAAAAAGGCACTTTTGACATCCATTTGATAAACATGATAGCCCATATAAGATGAAAAAGCAAGGAATAATCTAATGGCTTCAATCCTTACTACAGGAGCAAACACTTCATCGTAGTCCACTCCTTCTTCTTGTCTATATCCTTGTGCAACCAATCTTGCTTTGTTCTTGATGACATTACCTCTTTCATCTCTCTTAACTCTAAAAACCCATCTTGTACCAATGACTTTCTTTCCATCTGGTAAATCACATAATACCCAAACGTGAAAGTCACAATCCTTAATCAAATGATCACCACTATAACACACAAAGCATAATTTTTGACCCATATTCCCAAAATTTCTTCCTTTAGTTCTATGACCAAAGCTAACCTGACTTTTTGGTGAATGATGAAAACTATCCTGACCAAAACTATCCCAAAAAGATTTAGCAGTATTTTGAAAAGTTTTCTTGAAGGTATCTTTGAATGTTTAGCAAGATTGAGTTGAATGTACCGCAAATCTTAACATTATCATCCTTAGGTTTCTCAAGTGTTTCTTTTGGGGATTCGAACTAGATGGACCTCGAATTAGATCGACCAAGAAGCTTTTCCTAAACTCTAAATTGTCTACTCCAAAACAAGAAACATCTGTCCTAAGAGGTTGAAAACTACCAGTGGGTGGAGGAACTGCATTATAACCCTTTTCTTTCTTAAATTCAGGAGGTGTTTTACTAATAAATTCCTCATTACTAGATGTATTTTCATTTGAGCTAATGACTTCATCATCACTAGTTGTTATCTCCTCTGAATCAATTTGTTCCTTAGCACTATGTGGGTTCTCTTCTGGACTGTTATACTCTACACCAAGACCAAGGCCAGTTTTAATGTGTGCTCTTCTTTGTATTTCAACAAAACTAACATGTGAAAGACCAGATTCTATCCAACTAGCCAGTTTTTCTAAAAATTCATCCCTTTCTTTAGTCATCTTTTCAAGTTCAGAAACCTTACATCCTAACTTCCATTCACTCAATTTTAATTGATAATCTTATTGCTCATATTTTTCTGCCCAAGCCATTTCATTATTTTCATGAGTGATTATTTTGGCTTCCATTGACTCTAAAGTTATTTGATAACCAGCTACCTCAGACCTAGCCCTTCTACAATTATCTCTTTCAGTCACATAATCTTTAAGCACTTTTTGATAAAAATTATTACACTTAGAACATACCTCAGAGATAGTGGGTGAGCTTGGTGAAGTAGCTACCATAGCAAGCAGAACAGGTTCTTCTTCACTTTCCATGCTCCAATCAAAGCTTCCAAGACCATCTCTTGATTCCAAAGCAGCAAATCGTGGTTCCTCATCAAAAGCTGTGCTCCAATCAAACTCTTCCATTGCAACCATAGAGTAGGTTACTGGTTCATCATCAAATTCAAAGACTCACCAACCTCTGATAGATTTTCTTGAGCAACCAAAGCTTTTGGGTTTGTTTCAATAATAGGAATTTCCTTTAGTTCAAGCTTGGGTTTTTCAATCATTCTATTTTCCTGATATTTAGCAAACTTGCATTCTCTTGCAAAGTGTCCAGGCCTTTGACAATTAAAGCATTCAATCTTGGATTTGTCAAACGTGATACCCTGTTTGGGTTTGAAGTCAATGTCTCTTCCTGTTTTCTTCATGAACTTCTTGATCCTTGTTGTGATCATGGCGACTTGCCATCTTATGTCAATTTCTTCTAGAGCATCCTCTTCAATTTGTGACAAATATTCTTCATAATTACCGTGTAAAGTGGCTTGTTGAGCGAAGAAGGAACATACAACTTCATCGAGTTGATGGTGTTTGTTGGTGATGAGGTAGGGTAGTCATGGTTGTGTAAATATGTTGTTTAACACCAACAAGATTTTTGATCGGGATAAGCGGTACTTTTAGTGGAAGTCTTGCTTCTATTTTCGAAAGACAAAAGCAATATTGTGAGATTTTGAACTTGTTTGGCCATTCATCTCATGCTCATATACCTTTAAATGGTTGTAGAGATTATCAAAGTCATAGAGTCCAAACCAGTTGTCCTCTAATCATAGTAGCAATCACATGTCATACGGATGGCAAACTTCTTAAGAACTTGTGTTTGCATCTTCAATGATACCTTTGCTTCATATAACTCTAGCATACTAAGGAGATTTTGGAATCATTATAGGCAAGATCAAGACCTTCTCTTTCACCAACAAAGGAATGTTTCCAATTGTTGCTTCAACATATTTCTATGCATCTTCTTGAAGCATCATTACCTCCAAATCTTGTCTTGATAGCGCCCATAGTTGTTTTGCATCCTTAGCATCATGAAACTTTAGCAGTGACCATCGTGGATAGCAAACAACAGATATGTTGAGAGCCTTCTCTGATTTCTTTTTATAGATGCTGGCAAGGTAGGCTTAGGTGGTTTAGGTTGTCCAGGAACTTCTTCAGGTTCTTCAAGAACGTCATTACCATTGACGATCACATCTCATAATACATGGTCTGTAATTGCAATGTACTGCCTCATCTTCATGCTCCAAAGATCATATTCTCCCTTCTTGATGATAGGAATTCTGAGTGAGGTGATGGATGGGAGTGGTGCAACTTCAGTCGACATCTTTTATGGTTTGTAGATAAATCGATTTTAAGGGTTTCTTCTAAATCATAGTTTCCACACAAGCTCGATACCACTTGTTGGATCGATATACTCGACCAAACTAACTATGTAGCTTGTGTGGTTCAAAGAACCTTGGATAAATCCTAAATTACTAACAATGAAACACTGATATTACTCTATTAAGTATGCGGAAACTACTTCAATAAAGCTAAGAAGAATAACTTTAAACTTCAACGATTATATTAAAACTTTGAACATGCTTAATATATAGATTCACTAACAACCCTAATAACTCTAATATCGTACTTGCATGTAAATCGTATCTCTAATATTCTCTAATGTTGCGTACCTCTAATGCCAATCTAGGGATCCTTTTATAGGCATAAGGAGTACCCTAGTCGGTTTACAATTACAATCCTTGTACGACAAGTAATACTAATTCTAATCTAAGAATATTCTAGAATTACATAGCTTTCCATAAACGATATAGCAGTCCTTTAGCCTTTGCAGTACTTTGACACAAGCAGTACTTTGACTTTCATTAAGCAGTACTTTGACTTTCTTCAGCACTTTGACTTTCTTCAGTACTTTGTCTTTTATATCCCAACAAGGATAACAAATCTTGAAACTTTGTTTGAACATTTCATCAAGGAAAAGAATGCAAGAGAGGAAAAAGGTGGTGCAGGTTCTAGCAAAGTGGGAAGTAGCAGCAAAAAAAATGAATGAGTGATGTTTGTTACGGTCTATGTCGTGTGTTTTGTTTGCTTGTCGAGTTGTTTTGTTTGAGTTGTTTCGTTTGCTTATCGAGTTGTTTCGTTTGAGTTGTTTTGTTTGCTTGTATAGTAGTTTCGTTTGAGTCTGTATGAAATGTATGTAGGTAAGAACTCTTGCGTGTTTTGAATAAAAGGTTTGTCTTTGTGTTTGTTAATTATGATATTGTTCCTTCAGTTCCAGTCTTTATGCATATGTAATTTAGGGTTGGAAATTGTATATTCAAATACCTCGCTATTTAAAGGGTGTTTGGATATGGATTTAACAATTAGTAGGACTCAGCGAGGAAAAAATGAATGTTTAACTCGAACACAGCTAACTTTACAAATCCGTAAGGTTGTTTGGGTCCCATGGGCGGTTTATATTTGTTTGGTGGTTATGTACAAATTTGTGGAGATTTACATGGATTATTATGTGTTTATGTAGTTTATGTATTAGGATTCCCATGAATTGTTCCTCGCGATAGTTTTGGACTATTTTGCGGATAGCTAGCTTATGTATAGTTTTTAGATGATCATGTGATCAAGGTTTTTGAACCTTTTTGGCGAATTTGGATACATATGATTATGTTTAGCTTAATTTGGATATGTATGATATTATGTTTAGCGAATTTGTGTTGTGAGAGTCTTTTGTGGCGTTGTAGAATTTGGGATATACAAGTTGTTATTGTGTAGATTTTTTCAAAATATTCCGTAAAAATCTAGAAATTACCCATTTTGTAGCAAGATGATGCAAAATGGGTCGAGACTTTATGACATATCCCCGCCAAAAGCAAGAAATGATTTATATGGTTTATGCTTTTAGCGGGGACACGTCCCCGTCAAAAAAGTTGATTTCAACAGTGGATACCTCTTTTGGTGGGGACATGTCCCAGCCAAAAAAATTGTTTTCAACAGTGGATAACTCTTAAAGTTGATCTTAACAGTGGATAACTCTTTTGGCGGGTACTTGTCTCTGCCAAAAGAGGTTATTAATTAACTTAATCACTGTGTTTGTGATTTTTTGAGTTAATTTAGTAACCTTTTGGCGGGGACATGTCCCCGCGAAAAGAGTTGCCACTCTGGACAATCTTTGACCTGACCAAAAGACCGCGGGTCCTCAAATCTCTGCCAAAAGACGCACTTAGTCCCTGCCGAAAGTATCAACGATGAGCTGTTAGCGGGGACGTTTCAGCGGGGGCATGTCCCCACTTAAAGTTATTAACAGGGACATGTCCCCGCCAAAAGCGAAGAAATGTCCCTTCCAATTGCAGTCAATGTTGTAGTGAACATAAAATTGTGGTCGTGGACAGATGACTATTTTTAAACTCAAGGATATATAGGTGCAGATGGTCGATTAATTGATGCCTAAGCGCTAGACGGGGATTAAAGGCTCAATTTTAGCCTAGTCGGTCTTGTTAATCGAGTTGGTTAAAATCACCAAGATATCGATTAATCGGGCAAAAATGTTCAAATCGGGCATAAATATACAAACACTAAATTAGCCAAACCATTCAATGCGGAAAACTTTTCAAATAATGAAACTTAGCTTTTTTCTCCGATATACCTTATGCTTTGTCATAAAATCACGACATAACCATTCTAACACATCTCGAGCAATGAATTAGTAAGCACGAAATATCAAAATATACTCGTTTCTCTTATTTCAAAAATGTTATTACACTAATTTAATTCGAAATTGGTTTATGAAATTAATGACCATGAAAACCTTTACCTTAAAAATATTGATTTAAGATCATTTGAGACAAAGATTATTTACATACCAGGGATCAATCTCCACCATCCATTTTATTTGATCTAATAGATGAGATTAATCACAACAATTAAAAACCCACTTTCATCATCTTTTTCAAATATTAATAACTTTCAAACCGTTAATCGTTAAGCGAAAAAAAAATATCATCATGACGAAGATTTAAATATCTTTCATAGATAAAGATTGATATACTTTCGACAAAAAAAAATTGTATTTTCACGCTTTTTTTAAGTTTTTTCGTTTTTTTACGTTCTTGAAATTTCGTTAAAAATCATATATGATTAAACACTAATTTGAATATCACACGTGATATTAGTTATATCATATATGATATTAGTGTTATATCATATATGATATGTAATATCACATGCGATATTAGTGCAATATCATATATGATATACATATCATATCACACGTGATATCACATATCATATATGATTTAACACTATATCACATGTGATATTCAAATTAGTGTTTAATCATATACGATTTTTTCATGCAAATTTCAAGAACGTAAAAAAAGACGAAAAACGTGAAAAAACGATTTTTTTCTTTTTTCGAAAGATATCAAAGTCGCCCGCTCTATAGAAAGATAATTAAACGATCTTCGCGACGATGTAAATATGTTTACTTAACGATTAACGGTTTAAGAGATATTTAAATTATAAAAATATGTGAAATAATAAAATGCTTTTAATCTCGCTTATCGATTTCTTTTGATGGATGGTGAAGATGAAATTCATCGATATATAAGAAAGTTTGGTATGCAAAATAACTCTCTAAAATATTTTAAAGCTTTTTTTATGTTTATACATATAATTTCAAATATTTATATTTTTATATATTAAAATCTCACAGCCTCATTTTATTGTTTTACTTGTTTTGAGGTGAAAGACATGTTATAATTATTTAAACTGAATTGATTGTGCATTTATGAAATTATGAATTTACTTAAGTGATTTAACTTAGTAAGTTGTGCTATGCTATTTTATGCAAACTAATATGTATGCTTATGTTTGATGCTTTAGAACAATCGTGAAAGTCCCTTGAAATTACACTACTTATTAACTCACTCTCATTATACGGACGAAGTTGATATCTGTGAATAAGCTATTAGAGATGGACACTCACCCAAATCGAAGTACATAGTATCACCTTACAAATGATATCAGTTTAAGTAGTGGACCACTCAAGCATAAACACGCTCTATACATAACTCATCTTTTGCATCTTTGACAATTAATTAATATCATTTTCTGTTAAACTCATTTTTTACAAGTCTAGTCTTACAAATAATATCAGTTTAAGTAGTGGACCACTCAAGCATAAACACGATCTTTACATAACTGACCTTTTGCATTTTTGACAACCGATTGATATCATTTTTTTTTAAACTCATTTGTTACAAGCTTAATATGGAATGGGCTCGTTTGTTACGAGCTTAATATGGAATGGGCTCGTGACAATATGATGAGTATTATTTTACCTTGGTAAAATTCGACTGAAATGTTTGATGCTCGTTTTTCTTATCTCTAAAAATATTTATTTCACTAATCAGAAATTGGTTTTTATGAGAATTAATAACCATGAAAACCTTTTACTTCAAAATATGTTAAATTAAAGCATTATTTATGTGATACATATAATTTTAAATATTTATATTTTTATATAGTAAAATTCTAATCCTATTAGTGATGAATCTTCGTCTAATCGATTCATTGCTAGGCAATACCTAACCGCTCGATTAGCGCTTACCGATTTTTGCAACCATGCTATTACTACATGAAGATAATATTTAACACAACACTGAAGTGAAACACGCATGACAAATATAGAAAGATAAGTACGTAACCGTAAAATTTTTAATTTAACATGAAATATTATTCGTTACATATATGATCATTAAACAACTAAAATCCTTAAAAGGAATATACACAAGTACAAGTGTAGATATACATAAGTTACAACATATAAAGAAAATATTTATCTAGCTAGCTAACTTCAATAGTGGTGATGTGGATGTGGTCTATGGGGTGGCGGTGGAGGAGGGTGGTGGTGAATATGGTGAACTGGTGGTGGAGGGTGATGATGAATAGGAGGTGGTGGTGGATAGTGATGATGAACATGAGGAGGAGGTGGTGGTGGTGGATGGTGGTGATGGACAGGTGGTGGAGGAGGAGGGTGGTGGTGATGATGCGGCGGTGACGGTGGGTGATGGTGGTGATGTGGTGGCGGTGGTGGTTCATGGTGGTGTCCTGGTCTATGCATCTTTAAGGTGGAGATATTTTTATGAATATGGCTTGGTATGATATGATAAGTAGCATGGACTTTGAGAATATATAGGGTGCGATGTTTGACACATTTTATTTCCTTAACGTAGTGGTTTATCTTTAAAAGAATACAAAATAATGTGAGAAACTTATACGTGTAGCGGTGTAGAGACGTGCAGTGCTAGGAATTTCTATGGTCAAATTTATGTGTGACCACATGCATCCACATCTTCGATTTGATCATATCTAGATTTTTCTTCGAAGGTATACTTTATTGGGCTTTTATTTTTATAGATCTCACATTTGTCTTCTATTTGTTTTAATCATCCAACTGTTTTAATCTCTAATGTGAGATGTGAAATGAAATCTTTTAATTTTCTTCTTCTTTTCATTCAAACTTATAAGCATTACTTAGCTTGTTAACATACATGAATAATTTAACCTTAATTACTTTTAGTTACGTATAAAAAAATCGTCACTCATATATTCATTGAGCATATAACTGTTAGGAAAAAAATTTGAGATACCTAAAAGACATGACTAATTTTATTTCTAACTTATGTGTCATTACCTCATTGGATTATGAAAAAGTTAGTTCGGTTGATACAACCAATGACTTATTGACACACATTGTTAGGCACAAAATTAGGCATAACTTTTAGGTATGTCAATTACTTTTATGTTGTTAACATTAGTTTTATGCTAGTTAAGTGTTTTATAAAGGAATAACCAATATGTTTAATAACTTTATCAAATATCTAAATAAATGGAGAGGATCCTCTCAAGTAATTTGACTCAAGTTAAAGGATCATCAGCCATTAGATTAAAATCAAAGATAAACATGATGTGGTTTCACTTTTAATCTTGACCTTTAATTTTAATTCAATGATTGAGGATCCTCTAACTTGAGTCAAGTTGTCCCACCAAATTAAGATGATCCTATTCCATAAATAAATGAAATCTTATCATAAATACCACTAAATAAGAATTATGAATCATCATAAGATTTCAACGACTCTCGCTCGTATAATGTCGAATGGCTAATGTGATGTTGGGAGTTATATTGAGTGTTTTGTGACTATAAATACAACATATGTATGTATATTATATATAAATGATTCTTTTTTAAGATTTTCATAAAATACACATACAATGAAATTCAAATTGTGTGATCACATGTAACACATAAATATGAAACTCAAATATGTATAGACACACAGGACACGTACGAGTGAAAACCAAATATGTATGAACACACACATATGAAATACATTAATGCGACGAAAATCTACATTCAAAGATACATATATTATATAGCATAGGTCTAAACTCATTGTGACCTTGTTAAAAATAATTGGTCCATGTTTCTTAGGCGATAGAAAATAAACAACTTTATCATTTCTAAAATATTTATTGTTGAAACACTAATATTGTTGTTAGTAATATTCTTGTAGAAACTCTTAATTTGAGTTTAGTTATAAACTAACAAACTATTAACCTCGTTTAATCGTATTAACTAGTTGTTAGCTTTATGATAATGGTTTATTGATTATAATCCATTGTATGTGAATATAAATGTTACACATATACATACAATGTCTCGCGTATGAGCATTTAATCATTTATTCGATTCGAACGTGCAACAATTTTCTTCCCCATTTAGATTAGTCCATTACTCTCGGTTTCCATCTATTGCGACATTGTGTCTCGACACCGACATCATTTTCTCTCTCAGAACATCCCGTGAGACCTCTCCGCCCCTTTGCAGCCCACGCTTTTAAGAACTTTGAGATAGTGGACACGAGTGATTCTCGCTTGCTCCACCTCGATCTAACCTAGCTCTAATACAACTTGTCACTGCGTAGTCTCATGGATTTTGAGTCACCCTGTTAAAAAAAATTAGGCCCCTCAAATATAAATACTAGTATATATATTAGTTTAATTAAAAAGATCCATCAATTAGTGCTACTTGTAGACTACAAGGAAAATTGTTCAAAAAAAAACTAAACTACAAAGAAAAAGCATAAAAGAAGTAATAGAAAAGAATAAATGATGATAGTGATAGTACCTCTCTGCATGCAGTCACAGATTGGGGAATCGTACTTTTACGATTTGTGTAATCAAAAGAATGGATGACTTCATTTATAGGCAAGTGAATAGGGTAAAAGAAAGATATATAGACCTGGACTTACAAATTAGGAATTGGGACTATATAATATTGTATAACTATATGAAATTTGGTGCCTCACAAATAAACTACCGCAGAATCGCTTCATACAAGACACCCAAGATCCGGCCCGCTTGTCACGGATTCGTTCCATTAACCCCGTGTGGCGACCTTAACCTAATAAGGACATGTAGCTTACCATTCGTCGTATAATAAAGGTTCATTGGTTTCGTCGTGTATTGAACGTCAATGGAGCGCCCCCACCTCCCTACTAGTGTTGTATCATGTTGAATCCGCTACTCATGACGCGTAGCACCTTTATCGTTGGAGTACTCCAACAAAACTAATGATATAAACCAGAAATCCTTATATTTATCACTCTTCTAAGCAAAACCCGACCCTTTCAAATTTGGCTCGTGTCACTAAACCTTAAGGAATTTGTTGCAAAACCTAACACACCTTGGGCAATTTCAGCTTACATATTTTATTTTCGTTCAACTCATTTGTCATGTTTTAAATACTCTAAATGATGGTTGTTGTGAGTTGCCGACGTTGTAAGTCTGGTCTTCCACCAGTCGCTATACTATAATTAATGTTTTGAACTCATTTCAGGAGTACTGCTATAATCGGCAAGAAGGTAACATGTTAATTTGTTTGTTATATCTCTTCATCGTACCTTTTAGTTACGTTTTATATTATGATAATTTAATTCACACAGATCACAACACGAATATTCAATATATACCTTAATTAATTTATGAATCAATATCATGGATGAACAAGCACAACACATCAGTTTACACCAAAAATATAATAGAACTTTATAAAACACTCAAAAGAAATACATCTTCGAATTAAGTCCTAAACATGCATGAAACATTATTTGTATATATAATATGATAACCATGAACGTACATGAATAAATAGAAGACACATATAACAATTTACATAGATTGTTTTTAGAACGACAACTTTTAGCAAGATTTGAATCCACAATAATTTGGTTGTGGAGCTTCACACATAACATGATATACCATTGAGACACAAGCTCGACAATTTACATAGATAATTAAAGCTATAAAATAGTACAGCAACCCTGTTTATCGCCACCATGTGGTGGTGGTGGATGGCCTGGTGGAGGCGGTGGTGGGTGGTGTGGTCCGTGTGGAGGCATTTTTTTTCACCAAATATGTTGTGGATGAGGTAGGTATGAAAATTGAGCAAAGGCTTTGGGAATTTATAGGCTGGGAATTGTGCTCTTCCATTTTCACAGCATGTAAAATTGATTTATTGGGTTAGATTAAATTCACGTCGACAGCATTATACTATCGTGTATTATCTATCATACGCGTCCATGTCATCCTACTCATCCGGGGTTCAATATCTAAGTCACAACAAACCAGAAGTAGATATTAACCACTTTACATCGTCGACATGTATAAGTTGCTAAACATACATCTATATTCTTTCGTTTTAGTTATATCTAAGTAGCAGGCTAGCAGCAAACCATCCAGTCGACGTATCTAGAAGGATGTTAGTTTAACTTGTCGACATGTAAAAGCTTTTAGACTAATAGTAACAAGACCACAAACAAAATTGCTATATTAGCGTCACATCAATTTTCTCTCTTATACCACACCAAGCAAGACCAAATACTTATAGCAAAAAGACGCACATGTGATCGAATACTTTTTAATTAAATTTTCATTAATAATAGAAAAAATATAATAATAATTAAAATAAAATGTAAAACATTACAATAAAAATTAAAAACATAAATTAATAGTCTAAATTATGTCGCTCATTGATGTTTTGCTTCCGTTCAACACCATCGCTAGTTGTTTTCCCTTAAATTGACATGCGTTTCATTGTAATACGTGATATCTTTTCGATTTTTCTTCATGTTGAAATTCAAACATTTGATGTTGCAGCTCTAATTTTTCTCCTTTTGCAAGCCCTCGTTGTTCGAATTTGTCCTCTTATGCAAGCTTTAGTCTCTAATTCGCTTGTTCCAGTATGATCTTCCATTTCGATTCCTTTATTGTCAATACTTTCCATCCTCGAAGAAAATAACGTGAATTTACTAAGCAACGCCAACAAGATCGGGATCAACAACAACTAAAGATTCCAAGGAAAGCGGAGGATGATCCTTTCTTCTAAGACTTGTCTCGACTCATTGGTCGAACCTTTGCATCCTCTGAATCCATTGCTTTCTCGTTCAGATCCAAACCACTATGTGTTGAGTCTGAAGTGCCGTGTGAGGTGGTTTCCGATGTTCTCGATTTTTTGGAACCAACTTTTTTGTTTTTTGAAAATATTTGGCATTTCTACCATATTTCCATTTGCTACGGTCCTTCAAAACCTACTAGCATGCATTCATTGTGAAATCCGAGCCGTAAATAGCATGATACTTGTTTAAGGCTTCTGGATAGATAGTATTGTCACATGTTCCAGTCTGGTGCATCCCTTTGACGCTATTGTAAACCTCACAAAATTGACTGACTTTAAAACGTATTTTTTTTTCATTTGCAATTGACCGCATCGTAGCTCCATTTTCAAAGTAATTTACTACTTTTGTCCAAAACCTTGCCGCCTTTTTTCCATTTTTGCGCCGAATGTCAAACCGCAGTTTTATCGCACGAGTTGACCACATCATGAATGGTCAACCGTAATAAACTTCAAACAGTTCGGACACCAATGCAATGAAGATCGAGAGTGTAGTGTTTCCCGTGTCGTTAAATCCCAACGAGTCAGTAATCGAATAATCAAACTAATAGTGATCGAGAATTTGAACGGAAAAGGATATGATTATGAATAATTATACCTAAAGAGAAAGTTTATAAATTACAGGGCTTAAATGCAAATTAAAGAAAATTAAAAAGATAAATTATATTAAATAAACGCTATCACTATTTTTAAAATTATGTTTTTGATTTTTCTTTATAAATTTAAATTAAAACTACGAACTTACAAACGAAAATGAGAAACTCAAACAATATTAATCCTAAAAATATAAAATGACATTTTACAAACCTAATAATAAGAGAAAATTTTGAGAAAAAGAAAATTATTTTTATTACTATTTATTTAATTATTATTAATTAAAACTATTTTACCTATTTAATAATACCCTAAAATATAAGAAAATATGAAATAAAGCTAGAAAATGAAATTATGACTTAGAAAATCTAAAATAACTAAAGAGAATTTTCAAACTAATTTTGTATTTTTCTCGATTATTTTTCTATTTTCTATGAATTAAAACTATTTGAAACTACTTAAATTACTAAAATTACAAATTAAACTATGAAAATCTGAAAAATATTTTTTTGACTTTTTATATTTATCTTAACCTAGGAAAATTGAAAACTTATTTTTTTGAAACTTTTCTGATTTAATTGTATTAAAAGCTAATTAAAAAGGCTTAAAAACTATTTTAAATGAAGAAAAATAGCAAACAGAACTAGAAAAATCTGAAAAATTGAGGAAAAGTCTAAAATAATATTCTGAATCTAAGAAAAATATAGAAACAGTGGCTTATGTGTGAGAATATGGAACTGCAGTGACAAGTGCTTATAAATAAGCACTCCAAATAAGCTAGAGGTACCAACTGAGCACCAAATTGTCACAGAAGCTATATTATGCTACAACTACTCAAAAGCAACTAGATACAACTGACCTAAACCTCTAAAGTACAAGCTACACAGATTTGATGAATTAAAAACTTACTTGCTAAAACAGATTTTAACACCACTTTCAAATTTTGAAAACAAGCTACCAATAAGTCGAAACTAAAACCGTAAGTTGAACCTGAAGGAGACCAGCTAGCTACTTAAAACCAAAACCGCACTCAAGATAAGCTCCAATGAGCTTGTGACAAGTTATGACAACACTGCACACTCGCTTAAACCGAGTCAAGGCATGTGGATTTTGCATCAAATTGACAAGTCGTTTAGAGCTTTTAAGAGCTTCAAAATTCAACAAAAATAAGCTTAAGAACCTTGACCAACTGAACTAGAAAACCCAAAATTTCACTTAAATTGATCCAGAAATGAATTCATTAAAAATCACCCAAGTTGGGTGAAAACTGAGATTTTCATTTTGACTTTAAAAATGGAAGATACATTTGACTTTGGTGAACTTTGATTCCCAAAACCTGAATTGAAATTGATCTTTATGATGAAAGGAAACTAATTCAAGCTGCTTCAACAAATATAACACCTAAATGTGAGAGAAGTGAACCGATTCTCACGTAAATGGAGATTAAACCGATTAATCGAGATTTTGACTACTAGAGTTCTAAGGTGCAAACGGATGAACCTAAAGACTCTAATAGACTTACTAGGAACACCGCAATTCAACTTAACCACTTCACTACTTTCTAGCTCAGTTACTCACCGTATCCAAACACCAATTTAATGATCACCACGCTTTGCAAAACCAAACTCAAACCCAAGCCGGACTAATCCTTAGACTAAACTCGATGACTAAGTTAAACATATATCAAGCTAACTTATCAACATTTTACATTAAAACTCAATCGCTTCTATTATGACAATTATGCAAGCATGACTTAAAACTTGTACGTAAATGAAAGCATCAATTACACTAGTGATATTAAGCCAAATTATACTAATGTTAACAGATAAAGCTCATTAACAGAAAACACGGGTTTAAACAGATCCGAAATTGATACTCACACGAGGTCCTAGCTTATCGCGGTTTGACAAACATTCAAATGACTAATACCCAAACCGATATCAACCCAAAGATCGGACCGATTTCAACCTGATCAAACTTGAATTCAACCTAAATCCATCTCCATGTCGCAATTGAGCCCTTTTTCTTTATGACCTATTTTTACTTTTGTCACCAAGTGCTAAATGTGTTTCAACTTGAGTCATAAGCTTACCAAAAGCTATGAGCAGCTTAGGTGTTATTTTGAACTAGGAATAAGCTAACAGCTTTAATTCAATAACATGTAAACCGAATTTTATGACAGAAACTAAAAAACATGAAACCGAATCAAACTTTAATTAATACTGAAGTTAAGTTACAACCGATAAAACAAGTCTTTCTTAATACAATACAAAAGGAAATTAAATATTTAGAACTGAGTTTAAAACATTGACATTAAACGACATATATGGAAATTAAAACTAAAAGACTACTCTCCTCTCTTTTCGCCTTCCTCTCTTTATATGCAAAATGTCTTCTCTCTATCCGAGCATTTCCCACTGCAATGGAACCATTGACGACTTGAGGCAATTTTGGCCGCTTGATCACTTTTGGCGCCAAAATGGTTTTAACAGATGAGGGTCGAGTGCAAGGGAGGAGGATCATTTAATGCATCTTGTTTGGTTGTTGAGTGAGGAACATGGTGTGGAGATGGTGAGCCGAGGAGAGGTGATGGAGTGTTGCAGCATGGCAGGTGAAAAGGAGACTTTGGAGGGAAAAAACAGTGGGTGGGAGTTTGACTGGAGGGGTTGACTTGGGTTCTATTATTGAAAGGGGGTCAAGTGGTTATTGGCTAGGGTCAAAGCATATGGCAGGGGTTCAAAAAGGTTCAAGGTCCAAGGTATTTGGTTTGATAACAAGGACCATTGTGTAATTTCTGAAAAACAAGGGACCAAAGCTGCCAATTTTTGCAAAGTTATTTCAAGGGACCAAAAATGACAAGTTTCAATAGTACAAGGACCATAATGGACATTTTCAAACTTCCAAGGACTATTTTTGTCAAATTTGAAACTCAAAGGACTAAACTTGTAATTTCTCAAAACTTTTGACATTTTTCACCAAAGGACTAATTATGACAAGTTATGATTTTAAAAGGACCTTTGGTGACTTTTCTTTTGAAATAAGTGCTCAGGGACTATTTTTGACAACTTTGAAACTTGGGGACCGAACCGCCAATTATGCAAACTTAGCTCATTTTTATCCGATTTTAAACATTTTGCATCCGAAACATATAAAATGCAATTTTGAGATGTTTTTGATTTTTTGATGCACATCGAGCATTTTTAAATGTTTTTTCAGCATCAGATTTGATTAAAATGATGAGTATTTACACACTCATCATATTCTCGCACGCTCACCCAAGCTTTATACAAAGCTTTCTCTCCGAGGCTCCATGCATCATTTACATCTTTGTCATTCTTCTTGGTGGTTGACACATCCTCATATACTTCCTTTTTGACGGGCACAATATCCTCGACCCTTGAACGAGTTGTGACGGACCTTTCGAAGGCTAACAAAATAATGGAACAAAATAATCATCAAGATTTAAAGGGTTAACCGGAGGAAAAAGGTTGAGAAGGTTGAGATTGGTACGGTGGTGATGCCATGTGTGGATGTGTAGGCTACTAAAATAAAATAAACACTTATGGATTTGTGGTTTAGCCATGTATGTAGAGAGAGAGAGGATAGGTTGGGAGACTTCTTAGAGAGAAAGTAAGTTGGGTGAGATTTAACCAAATGAAGTTCCAACCCTCTACCTTGGTGGGTAGATAGTATTTATACTACACATAAACACCCTACGGGTCAGAAATGGGTCGACGGTGGTAAAGACCAACCCGACTCCACGGTGAAACTTAAATTAACAATTCTCGCTTAATACTACGAACTAACTTGTTCTAACTAATGATGAGGTGACCGAGTCTTTCATATGGATTTTATAAATCCTAACAATCTCCCCTAAGGGAGGTCACCTCGAAATTACAGTTTGAATTCTAGCGATCTATTACACGAGTTTAATCTTCTAGCTCGTAGTCTTTGATTCTTCATAGTTCGCAATCTTTGTACTCGAGTAGTGATCTTCGATCGCTCCTTGACTTGGTGATCTTTTAGCTTTCTTGAGATCATCACCACGAGAAATCTCCATCTCATCCTTCGCTGTATCGCCTCCATGTGATGTTGTGACTTTTGGACCGACATGCTCACACTTTTCGATCATGATATTTTGCATCGAGTAGCGGAAGCATAGTTGTATGTCTTTTGAGTATCATGATTTCTTTGATCGGGAGTGTAGTGTGAGCATGTGGTTATGATTTGACGCCTCATTTGCCATCACCGCAACCGTCGGGTGTTCCTACAAACAACAGTTAGCAATAAACACACGAAAGTGTCTTTGTTCACTTTCGTTCAATAGGGTTGCAAGAACCACGGTTCCCCGTTGATCCCTATAAATATTGCATGTGATCAAGTAGAATTCCGAAGAATCTCCTTGACAGGGTTTCGCAGCTTGAGCTAGCCGTTCTCAAACCGAAGCGTCTTAAAGCAGACAACATGGAGTGAGTGAACCAGCAATTGAGATTCACTGATTGATGAGAAATTGATTTAAAAAACAAACGCGTATTGCTGAATAAAGAGTTTTTGCAATACGACGAAAGTTTTATGAGCAAAATCAAGTTTCAATCACAAATACTTTTGTTTGAAAAATTTATGCGCAGTCGATGTGCTAGAAAAAAAATTGTTGAGCACATCGAAGGATTTTTTCAAAAGTATTCGTCAATTCCTTACTGGAACAAGGTTGATTCAAGTGCGAATAGCCCCATCGTTGTTTTCCAGTTGTCACAAGTTTGATCCATGAAGGATATCACATGTCACCCACTAAGAACTTGTTTGAGGTTGGCTCTAGAATAGTAGAAGGGTTTTCATCTTGATTGTGAATACTTTACATATCACTCAGATGTTCTGACAATACCACAAGGATAATGCGTAGGACTCTTAATGTATATTTTCTTAATTTTCACAATGTATGAAACAAAGAAGTACATTGTAAGTGTGTCCCATCGAGATTCATGGATGATCTCGCTCTAGACTCAATAGTGCACTTTGGTTTTCTTATGCGAAGACTATGGAGAAGGTCTCCTGGTTCAATATCAACCATCTCTAAGAGAAAGTCGATAGATTACATCGGTTCCCCGTGAGAATGAAACAAGTCCTTTTAAGAGAACTTGAATAGCTGGAAGTTTAGTGCAATGCGTCACTGGGTCCATGATGTCTTGTCTTCAATACCGGCGTTACCTTGGTAACCACCAGTAGCATATGTATTGAACCCGGTTTTTGCCCTAAGGATGAATATTTGGAGGGCTATTTCTTTTCACCATTTATCTTTATATTTCTTTTTCATTCTTCAACCCCTTCATTGCTTATCGAGACTTCATCACTAGAAACTTGTTGGGTTTGTTCCAAAGATTAGCTCCATCTCGGTCGGCACTATTCATTTATTCTAATTTTCTCCTTTTTCATCATACCTAATGACTTCTACACTAACTAGTAGATTGTCTCTAGGTATTGTTCCATCCGCCTTTAAACTAATTGAAAAATCAATCAAGGTACTTGTGATATTTGATATCAAAGCATTTGTACCTCAATTGTTTTTTATTTTTCATAAATGCTCCCCCTCAACATGTGCGTCGGTATTTGAAATCGTTTAGCACATGGATGGAGGAGTGCTTGTTTGTGTCTTAACCAATCACATTTTTATTAGTTTTAATATTTAAATCACATTCTCTCCTCTGATCAAAAATTTCAAACCTTTTGAGATTTATGATCTCAATTGATTTAAATAATTTAAAAAATTTGGGAGAAAAATGTGGTCTGGTTTTAATATATACTGATAAAGAACATTACAACGCTCCCCCTCAATAAATGAGAGAGAATGTTAGTGTCAGGTATGATAAATTTGAGAGATCTTTGAATGTAAGAAAAATCATTTTGAAAGATCTTTAAATATGAGAAAGATCATATACTGACACATAACAACAAAATATTTATTCACTTTACCACTACTCGCAACCTATTCGTCTAGGGTCCGATAGTCAATTCTCCTAGCTTACTAGATACTACCAAACATTAATACTATCGAAACAAAGGTGTCTACGAAAAAGCAAAGAAAATAAGCACATAAAGCGATACGAAAATGAGAAAACTTAATTATGGCAATAACAATTTCATAATTAGGCTAACACCAAAGGTGTTTAGCCAATCATATTAAATAATACAGGAAATATAATGTTTAAGATAATAATGAAAGAGATTGAATTAAATACAAATGTTTGATACTAAATACTAAAACTTATATATTAAATAGCGTGAATTCTTCCTTGAAAATGCTTCGTATGCTGTTGAATAGCGTCCCTCTAGAAACCCTGTCCTATGGTGTTGTGTGTTGGGAAGTTCTATCAAAATACTGAATTAGGGCTTGTATTTATAGCCTCGTCAAAGTTACGGCGTAACCTCGTGAATTGATTACGCCAGAACCATCTTATCTCGCATTTATCTTATCCATAGTAAATATTTACTACAGAACCTTAAGAATGGGTTACGACCAGAACCTCGTAGCTTAATTTCATCACTTTTACTACCAGTAACCTTACAAATGGGTTACAGTAAGTATCTGACCACAAAATTCTTTTAAGTCTCGAATTATATACGGTGTAACTATGTAATGAAGTTACGCCGTAACCTTTAACTGCGTTGATTTTGGTCTTCTAGCCTAAATCCTAGTTACGGTGTAAGTAGAGTATGGAATTACGCCGTAACTCTTGTCTTGCCAGCATATTTCTGTATATTTACTTTAATAACCTTTCAAATACGCGTCTCTTTGTTCCTATACTCATTAATGACCTGAAAATAATAAATTAAGAAATAAGAGCATATTTTCAAGTAAAACAATGCAAATGATGATCATGTTAGGGGAAAATTGACAATAAAATATCAGGACTATTTGATATTATTATAAATACATATGTTAATTTAATTGTATGTCCTTTTTAGTAATTTAAAAATATTAAACGCCAACTTAAACTAATTTGCCAAACAAGTTTATTAAAATAAAGATTCTAGTTTCATTATAATATGTTCTTACCCACCTCGATCCCTTCAAATTTCTACCGTGTACAAACACACCCTACGTCTTAATTTTATGTGTTACATCACGAAAAATTCGATCTTGTTTCCTTAGTAACTCATATCGATGCAAAAGCATATCAATACCAATATCAGTGACGTCTTTTCAATTGGGATGGTTAGGTGCAAAAGCATATCAATTCCTTAGATTTCTTTCTCCTCTCACTTCCCCTCGCTCCCTCTTATCTTTCATCCGCTTTGGCCACCTTCCCTCACCTTTCATTTAGAGCATGCGGTATGATCACTTGAGTGTCGAAAGAAAGCTTAACTTTTTCGAGTTATGCTAAGTTACCGCATACCATGAGTTAGGCATTGAGCTAAAGGGTGCGTTACCACATTAACTGCTAAGTAGCAAATATAAAAAAAATTACATATTCGCCCTCTAAAATTTTACATATTCGCCTCCTAAAATGTTGTGTCTTTTTTTAGTTAAGGTTAAGAATGATAAAGTGTGTTTGAAGCCATGTTAAAATGTTAAAGATGATGCTGACCGATGACGACACCTGGTGAAAGTTTAACCCAAGTTACCACACCATCTGCTTTTAAAATACTTACTTTATACAAATATACCTCACGAAATATCACATACACAATTACAAAACAAATACAATTGAGGCTCACTTTTCAGCCTTGTCACGATGGTGAGCAACTCACCAAATTGTGCAATTTTACCGTTACCATAGACATGAGTTTTGGTTGTGGTGCGTGACACATGCATGTGTTCACGACCACTACGCTTAGTCTAGACATATATTAAATCGAAGAGCCCTCTTACAAACGGTGGTCTTGTGTGAATGCCCAATTACACATGCTAATCACCGCCATTAACCAATATGCGGACAAGATTCAATAGTCGGAAGACTTATTTACGTACGAACGACCAATATGAGACAAACAAACGAGTTGAAAATGATCCCAACTTTACAAAAATGGAAATGCTCTTGTGAGAATTACACAATGACTTCTCATATGGGTGGTAGGTACTAAATAAATCAAATCATTAGACTCTGTACATACAACATACACTAATTAACCACCGAACTGAAATAGAAATCACAGGAAGTATATATGAAAATCTCAGATATTATATACTACTCGATCTTTTACTTAACAAATAAATACATTTGAAGATAACACCACAAAGATCATTAATCTCAAATAGATCACCTTCATAAATTCAACAATACAATTATTTATAGATAAACTTATATAATACTCAAACGAAATACATCATCAAATGTAAATAACTGATCATGCACATACTATTTGCTACATAGAATAACTTTAGGTCATGCATGGCTACACACACTTATATATAAAGCTAGAGAATAGTACAACAGCCTTGACGATCGTGACGATGAGGTGGCGGTGGTGGCGGGTGATGATGATGGGGAGGTGGTGGTGGGTGGTGATGAGGTGGCGGCGGTGGTGGGTGATGTGGCCCTGGTCTATGCATCTTCTTGAGTTAACAAGATATTTTGTAAATGTGGTAGGTATGAAATTGTGTCTAGGGGGCCTTCAGACTTTATGGTAAGATCTTGGTAAAAATAAACGATATGCAAATAAATAAAATGGCCCACGTGTCCATTGAATATTAGTGATATTTTGCGATATATTTTTTATAGAGACGTGATGTCGTGATGCACATTTATAAAAAAGTTTCACGTGCATCCGAGTCATCCATTTACATCTACTTAAAAGCTATATATATTTTCCTTTCACACTTGGTCGACATATCACATATATTCAAATAACGTAAAATGTAATTGTAATCTTTTATTTGACGCAATACTATATTTTAGTATGAAATATATATATATATATGGGTGTTAAAATAAAAGACAAATATCCGTAAAAGAATAAAATTTTTTTTTTTCAAAAAGTTCACTTAAAAATTCCAAAAATCCTACAAGATCGGGGATGTACAAGATAAAACTTTTAAAACATTTTTATAATTTTGAGCTGACACGCTTTTTAATGCACAAAAACGCAATTTTGATGCATAAAAAAATTTTGATGCACAAAATTTTAACTTGTTTAAGTTTGCGCAACGAATTATTTCACGAAAAAAGTCAAGCAGCCGCCAAAAACCAATTCATGCACAAAAAAGATTTAATGCTAAACGATATTTTCATAATTTTTTCTAAAAATATCCACTTTTAAAAAAAGTTTTTCACAACTTTTTCATTGCACCATCACACCCGATCTTGTGGGATTTTTTTAATTTTTTGAACTTTTTTGAAAAAATCTTTTATCTTTTACGGATATTTGTCTTTTTTATTATATATATATATATATATATATATATATATATATATATATATATATATATATATATATATATATATATATATATATATATATATATATATATATATATATATATATATATATATATATATAAAGTCATAAAACGAGATCCAAAAATTTAATAATGACTTCTTTATAACAAAAATAAATTTTGTATTAACTACAACTAAAATTGTTAAAGCTAGTTAGATTTCTTTTTAAAATTTACGTGAACGAGCGTGATACACTTTGATTAGAAGTGTAATCAGATCGTGCTTAAATATTTATTGTGAAGAGAATTACACCGTTAGTCTCTGGGTTTATACACAGCACTGCTCGTCCTTTAACCAAAAAAATGCATCGCTCGTTCTCTGAAGTGGCAAACGTTACGCTACCGTTGTTCTTCCCTCAAACGGCCGTTACTAACCTCGTTAAGTCACCCAATGTGATACCCCCATAAGGGTATTTATGTCTTTTGACACTTCATCTTCTTCTTTAACATACATTTTCATCTTCAACCTATCATAACACACTATCTACATCTTTATCCACCACCACCATTATCATCACCTCCACCCACTTTTACAAAGCCCAATAATCATATTCAATAAATAATTATTTTTTTTTTTACCATAATCCAAAGAAACCCACTTTTAAAAAACAACTCTTAACTATATTAGAAAAAAAAAACATTTATATTTCAAACAACACCAACATAGATTGATCATAAAAAACAACTCTAAAAAATCCGGATCATTTCTTTCTATCCTAATCACCTCAACAATATTCAAACAACTCAAAAGGAGATGGTTTTCAGATCTATGAAATAAAAAAGAGAGACGGTGTTACTTCGGATCCACTAAAAGTTGCGATCTCCACCAAGTCATCATCACCACTATCATGACCACCCTCTATTGTTGTTGTCGCCGCCACTACCATCGACATTGGGGTGATGGACATATTATTTAAGTTTTCTACCAGCGCACTAGAATCTTGGAAGAAGTTGTGCACTGGTATGAAACGGATGCTATAGAGTAGGCGATGTAACTTCTCGATTCGACAAGAAATATACCGATCTCTTTAAAGAAACGATATTCCAAGGTATGATATGATTCAAGAGGAATTGACATTTAGGGAAAAGGGATTGTTTCAAGAACGTATTCTCGTAATCTTTGATTTTTTTTCTTTAGATGATTGAATTTTGTATTTGTATGTTATACTTTTATGCTTTTTTATGCTTGAAAAGTGAAATTGGTGTTGTTTGATGATGATGAATTATGATGTGGGTTTTGTTATTCATATTTCATAGCTAGTTTAGTGGGAATATTTTGTTTGTTTGTTGAATTATCAACGTGGTGGTTGCCGGTTTTGAGGTGGTAAGGGTATGAGTTTGATCTTATTTTTACAAGGTTGAAGGTTGATCTCACATTAACTCTCCTATATATATATATATATATATATATATATATATATATATATATATATATATATATATATATATATATATATATATATATATATATATATATATATATATATTTTTTTTTTTTTTTCATATAAACTAATTGACAAATAAGCCGTAACCACTTATTTATACTACTATATAAAGTATTTTGTACATTCTAAATAAAGAAGTATTAAAAAAATTTAAGACTAAAAATATTTCTAATAAAAGTAACCCGCTAAACTTGTAACCAAAAGTACAATTAATATAACACTTAGTACAAAACAATAATGCATAAATCATCTAACTTGTAACATTTGTTTATATTAATGTCAGAATTAATGAAATCATTAAAATACTCTCACTCAAAAAAGTATAATTAATATATCACTTGGTACAAAAATACATAAATCATCTAATTTTTCTTTGTCATTAAAACACTCGCTAATGAAATTTACAAATCATTAATAATATAATTAAAATACCTCATCACTCAAAAATATAATTAATATATTAAATGATACAAAACAATAATGCATAAATTATTTTATCATTTATATCTTTCAAACACTCAATGAATTTTACAGTTCATTAATGATATTATTAAAATACTATTCACTTAAAATTACACTTAATATATCAGATGGTATAAAACAATAACGTATAAATCATCTTATCATATGTTACTTCTTTAAAACACCCATTAAATAAATTTTACAAATCATTAAGCGGATCATATAAACCAATATTTTATATAGTCATAATTTCGACATCACGTTTTTCGACCACGCAACGGACCACCATTTACCACCACAACTTAGCAATATAGACACCACTAGATGGTGCTACAACATCTATTTTAAAACACCTTTTATGTTTAAACGATATATAATATCACACGTCCTAAACGCATAGCAATATCGTTGACCATCGTTTCCGTATCGTCGTTACATCATGATGCAAGTCTGCCATTTTTTAAAGCAACACCGCAAAGAAAGTTGTTCCATTGTTATCGCCATGTGTTAAGTTAGCGTCATGAAAAACATATAATCTCATAGTCACCCTGCTATAAATTTTTTTTATTATGTTACTAAATTCATAAGTAAAAAAACAAACTAAAATCTAATTAATAACCTCTGTTGGATATTTTTTTTCTTCTTTAAAAGTAATGCATTAAAAAAACCTTGTTATCACCAAAAAATTCACGGAGTACCACATGAACACGAAAGTACCGTTAGTTTTATATAAATGTAAGGAAAAAACAATTAGTTGGTATACTTAATTGAAACCAACTTCTATCTTTCTAACAAAAATTTATATCTTTTAACTTGCATAAATTATTAAATCGTGAAGAGCGTTAAATTATCATTCAATGAGAAGTATTTTTATATAATTTCGATAAACTTTTGTTCGGTACAATATTTTGTTTGATATATCACATAGATATAACATTAATCTGTAAGTCCGAACTCAAACATGCTGTCATAAAACGGACATAAGTATTTGTGTCGAACTCCATTTATCGTTTTTGGCTTTGAAAAACACGTAATATTTTAACCTCGAAATCAACAGAAATTTATCAATAAAAGTTGGAGAACATAGAAGAAAAAGATTATTTTTATAGTCACACTCGCTTGATTATATTTTCGAACGCTCATCATGCTATCTCAAAACGAGCACAAATATTTGTATAGAACTTTAAAGATTTATCATTTTTTTCATTGAAAATACAAATCCTTAAATTTTCAACTTTAAATCACAAAATTTTTGAACCTCTAATTTAATACGGTTTATTCATAAAAGTTGCAGAAAATAGAAAAATATATATATATGCAAACTTGATATATCACATGTAATATAACACTAAACTGTAATTTCGAACACTTAATATGTTGTCGTAAAATGGACATATTTATTTGTATACAATTCTCAAAAATTCACCGTTTTTGCAAAAAAAGTAATAATAATACTTATGTTGATTTTACGACATCATACTTAGTTTTTGAATCTACAAATTAGTATTATATCACATATGATATATCAAGTGAGTTTGAATAACACAAAAATTCTTAAATTTTCTCTAACTTTTATAAATAGATTGTATATATTTGTATTTTCAAAAATTATGTGTGATATGGTTGGAAAGCTATAGATTTGTAGTTAAATACAAAAAACGGTGAATCATTTGGAGATTTACAAAAATATTTATGCCTATTTTACGATAACATGTTGAGCATTCAAAATTATTGATTATTGTTATATCACATGAAATGTATTATGCAAACTTCTATACTGAAGAACTCAAAAACAAAATGCCGAAAACGTATTAAAGTGTCTCTCTATTGAAAGATAATTAAATGCTTATCGTACTCGTCTAATGAATAACGATTTTTGATATATATGATTTTCAAGAAAAAAAGAATGGAAGTAGATTTTAATTAAACAAGAAGGGTAAAAGGAGATGTAAGTAATGTAAGTAGTTGTTTTATTTTAGTTAAAAGAAATTGGTAGTATTAATATTTCGGTTTTCATGTTTTAATAATCTCTAAAATATTTTGCTTATATATGAAAATTGAAAATGCCAAAGACTAAGGATGTTGTTGGAAAATTTAGTGCACTTGTGGGATGGTTCACACCTTGTAATGGGTTAGGAGGTGCAGATGTACACCCATGGGTCCATGAACACCTCGACTCTAATAGTGGTATGTATTGGTAGTGCTTGGTGAAATCTTGTTGTGGTTAACACCGATTATCGATTTTCCTTCGAGCGATGCTTGGCAGGATCGATGGTATCTCAGCGAAGTTGTGTTTACATCAAGCGATGGCGTTTCCATCAAGCGATGTAACCACCGAAAGCACTATGAAATCGATATAATCTTGATAAATGACGATTAACCGCATCATTATGACCACGTTTAATTGGTCATGTAACCACTAATGACTATAATGGGGATGATTATGAGGCTATTAATGGGCGATTAATACTCATAATTCCATTGGAACAAATAAGAGTAACCTCCTATAAATAGGAGATCCGAACATGCATGAAAAACACACGAAAACACATAACACTTATTAAGCAAGGGTTAAAGAATTGTGCCTAATTCTCTAACCGCATTTGGTCTTATCCCAAGTAGATATTCGTGATACCCGGGCATTAGGGTCGAATAGTTTACTTTGGAAAGTGATCACACGATTCCAAGTGATATCCAGAACCACCGAAGTGGTATCGTTCTTCTTGACGCTTTGTTGTTTCACGAATGCTTATTGATTATCTTCACCCGCTTTGGGACGAATAACCACCAACAATCAAAGTAAACTATTTAGTGATAATCAATGGCAATTGCAATGAAACACATGGCTTCAAACTTTGCTAAGTGGACAAGTTTGAAGGGGTGGACTTTAGGAGGTGGCGTAAGAAGATGCACTTCTTTGTCGCCAGCATGAGTGTGGTCTATGTGCCGACTACTCCAATTCCTCGATGATGGTGATGATGCTCGTGGATCGATCGGGAGGAGGAGCAAGTGGGAGAATGATGACTACATATCAGAGGTCTTATTCAGAATGGTATGTCGATTCTTTGTTTGATATTTATCGAACTTTGAATCTTCCAAAGAACTGTAGGATTCCTTGGATGCCAAATATATGGCGAGGATGCATCAAGTAAGAAGTTCCTTGTTAGTAATTTCACAAATTACAAAATGACCGATTCAAGACCGTTATGGAACAATACAATGAACTTCTTGGAATACTTGGAAGGTTTACACAACACCAAATGAACATGGATGAGGCTATCAAAGTCTCTTGTGTCATTGATAAACTCCTCCTTCATGGAAAGATTTCAAGCATACCTTGAAACATATGAAGGAGGAGTTAACTCTTGTTGAGTTGGTAGGTCATCTCGCACATTGAGGAATCTCTCAAGGTGCGTGATAATGACAAGCCAAAGAGTAGCAATGTCTTTGGACCATCATTGTCAATATGGTAGAGCATAACAACTCTACCAGGTACAATGACAACAAAGGCAAACGCAAATTTCATGATAACACAAGAGCAGATCCTAACAAGAAGGCAACACCTACTTGTTGGAAATGTGGCAAGACCGGTCACATTAAAAGGGACCAAGGGTGTTAAAGTTGGTGGTAAAGCCAGCGGATCGTGCACTAATGGTTCGTGGAGTGGTGGTTCACCAACTCACCAAAGGTCGAATATGTTTAATAAGTCTTTTCGATTTATTATGTTACATATGTATCTGAATCTTTTATGTGCGGGATGATGATGTTGCGTGGTGGGTTGACTCGTGCAACAGCTCATGTGTGTAAAGATAGAAGTCGGTTCAAGACTTATGAGTCAACGAATGATGGTTCTATTCTTCACATGGGAAATGAGTCAACGACCTTGGTGCATGGTCGTGGTTGTGTAGATCTTAGGTTTAGTTCGGAAAGATTGTAACTTTGTTTAATGTTATTCATGTTCACGATATAAGGAAAACTTGGTTTCAAGTAGTGTTTTGAATAATCATGGATATAAACAAGTTATTGAATCGATAAATTTGTTCTTTCTAAATGTGGTGTTTTATTGGTTTTGGTTATTTATGTAATCAAATGTTCAGTTAATATTACCACCGACAAGTGTTATTTCACTTTTGTGACCACATATGATCGTGAGTGATTCTAACCTATGGCATGCTAGACTTGGTCATGTTCACTATAAAAGGATGCAAGATATGTCTAGGATGGTTTAATCCTCGCTTTTGACATGGACACCGAAAAGTGTAAAACTTGCATGTTGACCAAGATAACCAAGAAACCTTTTCGGTGTTAGTCGTGAGACTAAGGTCTTGGAGCTTATTCACGTTGACACGTGTGATTTGCATGCCACTCCTTCTTTGGGGAGTAAAAGTACTGTGACATTTATTGATGATGCTTCTAGATTTTGTTATGTCTATTTATTACATACCAAGGATGAAGCATTAGATAAATTCAAAGTGTTTAAAGCGAAGTTGAATTACAACTTGGGTCTTTGATAAAAGATTAAGAACGATAGGGAGGTGAGTACATGGATACTCGGTACTTTCGTCTGTTGGAATAATCCATGAAACGATCGCCCTTATACTCCTCAAGAAAATGGTATTTCGAAAGGAAAACAGGTCTTGAAGGAGATGGTTAATTCCATGTTGTCCTATTCAGGATCGAGTCAAGGGTTCGGGTGAAGCTATGTTAACGACTTGCTATTTATTAAATAGGGTTCCCAACAAAGGAACAAGGTTACCCCTTATGAGCTCGGACTAAAAGGAAACCCAACCCCGAACTATCTCAAGGTTTGGGGTTGTAGGGTGCTGTAAGACTCACGATCCAAAGCAAAAGACTTTGGGTGAAAGAGGCATCGTTGCATCTTTGTTGGATATCTTGAGCATTCCAAGGCTTTTAGGTTCTATGTTATTGAACCTAATGAACATGTTTCGATTAACACAATAATTGAATCAAGGGATGCATTTTGATGAGAATAGATTCTCATCGGTCCCCTAGACCAAGTCAAAGGATTCCTAATGGAACTCATGACATCGGTGTATCGAGAGGTCCTCGATGATGAACCATCGGTGGTCCTCGATGAGGTTGTGGTTCAAAGAACTCGAACACCGTGCTCGTGAAGAGCAAAAGGGTCGAGACTCAAAGTCATTTGGACCCGAGTTTCAACTATACTTAGTTGAAGGTACTAGGGATGAGGTCTCGCACCAATACTCCTATTGCTTCATTGTTGAGGATGACCCCAAAACATTTGAAGAAGCAATGAAGTCCCGTGACATTGCTTTCTCGGAAAGAAGCAATCAATGATGAGATGGATTCCATCATGGGCAACAACACTTGGGTGTTGGTTGATCTACCTCCGGTTGCAAACCTCTTGGTTGCAAATGGATTTTCAAAAGGAAAATGAAGGTAGATGGAACTATTGAAAAGTTCAAGGCTAGACTAGTCATTCGGGGCTTTAAACAAAAGTCGAATAGACTATTTTGATACTTATGCCCACGTGGCTCGTGATCGATCACCATAAGATCTGGCGATTGCTATGGCATCTATTCACAATCGGTTATTCATCGATGGATGTGAAAACAGACTTTCTTGAATGGTGAATTGGAAGAGGAGGTTTATATGAACCAACCTCGTGGCTTCATCATGCCAGCAATGAAAACAAGGTGTAAACCGATTAAGTCTCTTTATGGACTTAAACAGCACCTAAGCAATGGCATCAAAAGTTTGATGAAGTGGTTTTGTCTAGTGGTTATGTTCTTAACCAAGTCGACAAATGTGTATATAGCAAATTTGATGAATGCGGTAAAGGAGTCATCATTTGTCTATATGTTGATGACATGTTGATCTTTGGCACCGACTAAAATCGAAGTTGACTCGACAAAGGAATTTTGTCATCAAGGTTCTCCATGAAAGACATGGGGAGGCCGATGTTATCCTTGGTATAAGGATTAAACATGAAAGTAATAGAATTTCTATCTCTCGGTCTCATTATATTGAGAAGGTCTTGAGGAAATTCAATTACTTTGATTGTACTCGATGAGTACACCTATGGATACTGTGAGAAGTCGATGCCTAATCATGGCAAGGTCAGTATCTCAACTTGAGTATTCTAGGGTAATTGGTCACTGATGTATGCCATGACTTGTACAAGACCCGATATTGGTTTTGCGGTGGGAAAATTGAGCGTGTATACTAGTAATCCTAGTGCTCATCACCGGCAAGCATTCAAAGGGCATGAAGTATTTGAAGAGAACTATGGATTATAGTCTCTAATATATCGTTACCCATCGTGTTGGAAGGCTACACCGATGCAAGTTGAATCAAGAACATCAAGACAACTCGTCTACCAGATGGTCGGGTATTCCTACTTGGTGGAGGTGCAATTTCTTGGGCGTCCAAGAAGCAAACTTGCATCACCAGGTTCAACAATGGAATCGAATTTGTGGCTCTAGCATTTCTGGTAAAGAAGTCGAATGGTTGAAAAACTTGCTTCGAGATTCCATTGTGGCTAAACCTATAGCACCTATTTCTATCCGGTGTGATAGTGCACTACATTGGCTAAGGCTTATAGCCAAATGTACAATGGTAAGTCTAGACACTTAGGTGTCGGGCATAGCATGATTCGTGAGCTTATCATGAATGGGGTGGTATCTATAGGTTTGTGAGATCTCAGCAGAACTTAGGCGATCACTTGACGAAGGGTCCGGCTAGAGACTTGGTTATAAAGTCTGCTAAAGGGATGGGTTTAAGTCCAACTTAGTCATCGAATGCTAGGACACCCAACTCCTCCCGAGGAAACTTAGGAGTCGAGTTCAATGTGGAAAGTCAACATTCTGTGGACTGGAGCACATGTTTTATTTACATCCCAAGGTTGTGCTCGTAACTTCTTGAAAGGAGGATGAAGTCTTTACTTCTTAATGGTTATATTTTCTTTGAAAAAGTGCTTGGTGAGCATGACTAAAGAGGAACCACCTATGTAAATGTTGAAGTTTTGCCGCTGAGTGAAGCTTTTGGACTTTCGGCTTTTACAACATTTATGAATTTGGATATGGACACATGGCTTGTATAGTGTCGAGCTTTTAAGTGTTTGAAAACTTGTGTGTAGTTATCTTCGTGTATTCAAATGGGTTGAAGGGTTCAATTCTTAGAACACCCCGATTCTCGAATATTTGAACGATGTAATTACTAAGATGGAAATTCAATCCTCGTGACATTTTCGTTTGTGCACATGTTTTGCTTGATGTTTATTTTACATGCAAAGGAGTGAACTAAATTTGGGAGGATTGTTGGAAAATTTAGTGCACTTGTGGGATGGTTCACACCTTGTAATGGGTTAGAGGTACGGAGTGTACACCCATAAGGTCCATGAACACTCGACTCTAATAGTGGTATGTATTGGTAGTGCTTGGTGAAAGTAATGTTGTGGTTAACACCGATTATCGTATTTCCACCGAAAGCAAAGACTTGACCAGATCGATGGTATCTCACTGAAGTTGTGTTTACATCAAGCGATGGCGTTTCTTCAAGCAAAGGTAACCACCGAAAGCACTATGAAAGTATTGATATAAGCATCGATAAATGACGATTACAATCGCATCATTATGACCACGCTTAATTGGTCATGTAACCACTAACGGCTATAATGGGGATGATTATGAGGCTATTAATGGGCCGATTAATACTCATAATTCCATTGGAGCGATAAGAGTAACCTCCTATAAATAGGAGATCCGAACATGCATGAAAACACACAGAAAACACATAACACTTATTAGCGCAAGGTTAAAGAATTGTGCCTAATTCTCTAACCGATTTGGTCTTATCCCAGTAGATATTCGTGATACCCGGGCATTAGGGTCGAATAGTTTACTTTGGAAGCCCGATCACACGATTCCAAGTGATATCCGTAACCATCAAGTGGTATACGCATCTGCGACAGTTTGTTGTTTCTCACGAGCAGTTATTGATTATCTTCACCGCTGGGACGAATAACCACCAACAGATGTGTCTAGTTTGATGTCATGAATGAAAATAGGCATGGATATATAGAGTGGAATGAGAATGGATTGAATCACTTGTATCATTTTGCGAGTATAAAGAAAATACCACTTCCATCTCTTAGTGAGTTCTTTTCTCCTCTAAGACATTCTGCAAGACAAATTTAATGCAATAAAACAACTGCGATCACAAAAAAACAAGAAAAAGTCCAAAATACATACTTGTGGTTTGTCCCATGTTTCGCTTTACATCCTCTTACTATTTTTGGCGCAAAACCATCCATTCGTTAGTAAAGTTGGCCACCATACATCCTTCCTTTAATAAAGTTAGCCACCATACACCAATACGGACTAGCAATGCAAATTATTTATCTGTTATCTTCTAACGTAAGTTAAAATATTTGAATCGTTAGTCCCGAGGACTAACAGTGCTATGTCTTTTTAATGGACTAACGGTGCACCACCACCACCACCCACCACCACCCACCACCGCCATCACCACCCACCATCCGCCACCACCACCACCACCACCAGCCACTGCCTGTAACTACCTGCATTTTCAGGTTACTTTTTTTTTAATTACTATTCACTTTTACTATTCATTTCCGTAAAAAAAATTTACTATCATGACCAGAAAGTTGATACTCGAAAAATCGTCCTGACGACGTACATTGAATCCATACGGAACCGATTTCACAAAACGTTGTCCGATAATATCTTTTAGGTTTTAACGACATATAGGCATCCCGAAATGTCCATACGACATTGCAAATAAGAGAAATAAGTGTTTTACACATCTTAAGACGATCTCAAGAATTTTAGAATTTTACATTTTCTGATTTTACGCCATCATGATTTGCGGCGTTTTAAGCTTAAGGTTTTAGGTTTAAAGAAAACATAACACCAATCGACACCATACTAGGCCCAATATAGACATTATAAACCTTTAGGTTTATTATAATCATATTTAAAAAGTTACATTTTACTTTTCTCAGTTTTACGTAAACTTAGTACATTTTACGTTTTACGCATTTTAGACCCCGCGTTTCCAATTTTAACAGCGTTTAAGCAACCCAATAGAACTTACCACTCATTTTATATTTTATTATGGAGTATAATGATGAGTTTAAATATTTATACAAGTTTTATATTTTTACGATATCCGGTTTAACGTTTCGTGACTTACCAACTTACAGTTAGCAATTAACGGAACCAAAACTCACTTCGTAACCAAGATAATACCAAGAATACTCATCTAATCATCTTATCCCTTGGTGACCGTCTATAGGGAGTCGGAGTCACCATGGCTTGTGTCTTGATCTGTCATAATTCTCAATTTCCGGTCATTTCTCAAATTTACTATTCATCTCGGGAATTTACTATTCACTGGTTACTATTCATCATTTTACTATTCATCGTTTTTGAAGTCGAGTCGATATTTTGAGAGGTTATTTCAAAATTTTACTATTCACAAAACACTATTCATTCCCGGAGAAAAATTTATATTCATGGTTCACTATTCATCATTTTTCGTAAACTAGGTTTACGAGTATCAAATTCGCGTAACCGTAAGGGTTTAGTTGTGTATTCATGAAACATCATTGAGAACACTTCATATAGACTAGAGTTAGTCTACATATCATTAATAACGTCATTTTCATATTAGTTCATGCATGGGTTTGCATATTTCATTAACGTATATTTTTCTATTAAATAAACGCTATCGCACGATCATTTATTTTGAATAATTGATCCGACACTTCCAAAAATTATCCTGATATATTTTTGTACTCATTTTAAGACTATAAAAATTATATTATTAGTTTACCCGATGTTTTGAATTTATTTTGTATATAAATTGTTATATATATCTATTTACATACGGTTTTCAGAATTCAACTCGATAATTATTTATTCACTCAATTCTTGAGAAAATATATTTTTATAATTTTATAACTTGAGATATATTTTATTTTGTTCCGTTAAAATCGATTTCTAGCTAACGCTACACTAAATACCTAATTATATTTACAAACTACATATTATACCTAACCTAAAATACACTTAATTATCAAAACTCATTAAACCCTCCCCTAAACACCCCTTGCCGACCTCCCCATGTTAGTCATCATTTTTTTTATATAAATCTTCAAGTAATGGACACCTACACATATTTACATTAGATACTTGCATTATATTCTTATTATACTAAATAATATCTAAATCTAAACACATACTTACACTTTCAAAAGGTGAAAAACAATCAAAACTCTCTCTTTTCATCTCTAGAAACCGGCCAAGCAAGAACAAGGGAAGAAACATAAAAGTTTTTCAAGATCAAGTGTTAATACAACTCTAGATTACTTCTATTTTGGGTTTTGAAATAAAAACCAAGAAGTATTTAGGAACCTAGTTACCTTAAACCTCATCATATAACTAGTAAGCTTTTCATGATCTTTACTAATCTTTCATAATCTTACTTGAGTTATTTTTATCATTTTAGTAGAAAAACATGCAAGTATTATGTGATTCATACCACTTTTAATTGTTTTTAGTACTTAATATAAGTTTTAATCATCCTATAATTAATCCCTTGAAACATATCATTGTTGATGATGTTTAGGAACTCATGACACCCTAAGAAGGTGTATGGTAGGTTTAGAATAGATTTGGTGTTGATTTGAAGTGATTGAAACAAGAGTTACGCAAGAAAAATCATTTTCGACAACTTAAGATTAAGGTCTGATCGTTTTTGTAAAATATGGAAATTTCTACAGGTCATGGATTATTTTGGGCTAGATATTCAGAAAATATACTTTAAAAAGAAACCGTGGTCGCTTGAACGGGTTAAAACGGATTTATAACGAAGAAGTTACGATATTTTCAAGTTTAACGACAAAAACTATTTTTCTGAAAATGTGCAAGCTGTCAAGGTTTATTTAAAGGGCAAAAATGAGTTTTAAACATTGTCTAAATGATTCGATTTGTCAAAAATATATTAGTATACATTAATATGAAACTAAGGATATATAAAACGTAGAAAACGGACTTATAACGACTAAGTTATGCGCGTTTTAAATAAGGATATCGTAACTATTTTACACAAGTATAACACTTATATATTTTTACTAGGCCAAAATGGTTATCGCAAGTGACCATGGTTGGAGCCAATTTTCATATCGATAGAATGTTTTTGAGAAAACGATGTCTTCTAATAAAAGTAAGTTCGCCTATTCTATTTTCCAAAATGTTTAACCGTTTGTCAAACGAAGCTATAATGAATAATTTACGATCACTCAAAGTTAGCCATTTTCATGAGTTGTCAAATTATATTGTTTTACGACGAAAAACTATAATTTCCTAATAAATCACTAAATGACTATCGTAGGATATCATTTCAACGTAGGTACTTGTAAAGAAATTTATAACTTGACAAGATGTTATAAACTTTTTCTTTTTTCGACGATAAACTTTATTTTCAAAATGCACAAGTGGTATGGATATCATATGAGTTTGCATGCACGACATTATTTCATGACTTATATTAGAGCATATCATTCATATTAGGTTGTGGATAGAGATTGCACCTCATATCAGTGTATCCACTTTTGTCATCTTAATTATTGCATCATGTGAGTATTCACGATCCCTTTTTTTTTATCGTTTTTACTATATTTTGGGGCGAAATGCATGAACCATACTTGAACTAAATTGATTACAACTTTTTTGAACTCTTTTGACTTGAATTTATTTGAACTTGAATCAAATCCTTGAACTTAATTACGAACCTATGTCTTGTTTGAACTTATTGAACCGTCGTGCTGTATGACGACTTAAAGTCTCCCTATTCGGAGCGGTGCAAATTCTCCCATGTTCGGAGTGTTCTTGTATATTAATAGTTGTATGATGTACCGCTCAGACATTCGCATTGTTAGTCTCCTATTAGTAGGTAGTATGGATAGAGCTATTAAAGGTCGGCCAACCTCTCGTTCACTATGTTACGGAACGCATATTATTTATTCTAGGGGCTTTGCCTGGCATACATTAATATATACGTGGTGCTATATTGTGAACTATTATGACATCGTACACTTAACTACTAGACACACCATATTTTGTGCAATGGGTTCTGAACACACAGGTTGCAAGTTTTGTATGGGCGGAACTTGGAACTGAGTGGATTTACAATGCCTTTGCTTTGTGAACTATTCTCGACGACCAAA